>OZ025258.1:11860421-12160779 GCA_964019135.1 Arenicola marina
GGACTTAGATCTTCACAGAAAGAAGTACGTTGACCACTCACTGGGGGCGACGGGAAGTGCCGGTACATGACAGCGAGGGAAGAAGAGGCCTGCATCGGTTGGGTCATCGAGTGAGTGACCGAGAGAGAGAGGGAGAGAGAGAGGGGGAGAGAGAGGGAGAGGATAGCTGAGAGGATAGCTGATCTGCGCTGAGCCGGGATCTCGTGTCGCTCTCCCCCACACCCACCCACCCACCCACCGTCGCCATGTTGACCAAGGAGTACAGGATATGTCTGCCCATGTCGGTACAGGAGTACCGAATCGCCCAGCTGTACATGATTCAGGTAAGACAACGCCACTCACCAACCAACCAACAGCCACCACCACCACCACCACCACCACAACACCATCATCATCATCATCATCATCATCATCATCATCAGTACAGTGCACAGGGTGCGCACAGGCTTGAAAGAGGCTTGAATTTTGACTGATGCCTGGAAAAGGTCATAAAAACAGAAATGGGCCTTGAGGTCGATCCAATGTACTTGAATTTGCTTGAAAATAGGGCAGTTACAATGAAAAGTGCTTGATTTCAAACTGAGCCGGGCTCTGGCAAAGACCCAAGAAAAAATCGAACAAAAGCTGGCTGAATTGAAGAAGTAGCAATTAATAAAAGTAAAGTGATTAACTCCAGTAAATGCTGGTAAATTGGCTGGTAATAAATAAACGGGCACACTTATTTCCGCATATCAAAATTGTATGCATAAATTTAGTCCCAAGTTTTGCAATTTGTATGCTTAAAATAGACCAGAGAAGGTAAAAATTGTCCTTGAAAAGTCCTTGAAATTTTCTAGTACTGGCCATGAAAAGGCTTGAATTTGATGGAACCTTGCCTGAGTGCAATTCCTCCATATAAGCAAAGATGTCAATGTGAAGGACCCAACAACTACTAACCTGCTACTAACCGGGCTGTCCAGTTGTAGCGTCGATGGGGGTGGGGTGGGTGGTGGGAGCTTGGGGGAGTGGGCTGGCAGGGGCGTTGGGGGGTTTGGGGGGGGGCGATCCGTTATATTCGTTTCGATTGTCTAATGAAGTAGCCAACCAGGTATGTCGGTTCGTTTGTGACGGGAGCCTCGGGAACCAGGCTAATTGAGTGGTACGCGGGCGTTCGGCGGGTGAAAAGAAAGCGTCCGCTGGGATTCGTTTGCCTATGTATAATACATGTATATGCGAGGACTGCCTGAGCGATCAATATAATCTGCCATGACGGCGAAGAGGCATTGCCTGTTTGGTCATGTATATATTGTAAACCACCCGGAGACACGTGCACGATATATATATATATATATGATGTATTGCATGTATATATATATACATACTTATATATATATATATAATCATAGGCGGTCTCTAATGAACAGGTGTCGGGGGTGCAGGCGGCGGGGGGGGGCGGTTAGGGGGTGGGGCTAAGTTGCAGAAGACCGACAGGTCTGGGGTTTGAACCCTGAAACCCGCATGCACCAGGGGAAATGATTTGTTGCGTCTAGGCGCATTTCATTGTTTCGGGAGGTTTATTGTGCCATTTGTGTGCATTGCATCACCCAAGCCCCCCCCCCCCCTCCCCGTGTCCTCCTGCCCCCCACCACCATTACTCACCCATAGCCCCCCTCTCTCCTCTACCTTCCCGAATGCATTACATGGTAGCCGCCTCTTCGAATATCTCCCCCTCCGCTTTCCCTCTCTCGTCCTGCCCCCCTACCGCCCCCCCCCACGTTCGGTCTGCTCGTCCTCCTCCCCTCCCCCTCCTCCCCATCCCGGCACCCGCCCTCGCCCCCGCCTCATCCTGATGTCCCTCCTACGCTGCAACATCCTCCTCTTCCGTGTCTACCCCTGCCCCTCCCTCACCCTTTTCCCATCTTAAACACCCAATCCTGGGCCCCATCTCCCCTCTCCACCTCCTCCTCCCCACCCTCCCCCGCCACCTGCCCCATCTCCCCTCTCCATATGTCGGCCAGTCATCCCTGCCCTCCACTCTCCCACCCTACCCACCTCCTCCCCACCCTACCCTCCTCCTCCTCTCCAACCTCCCCGTTAACTGCGCCATCCCATCTTCCCTTCTCCTCCCCACCCTCCCCCGCCACCAGCCCTATCTCCCCTCCCCACCTCCTCCTCCCCACCTTCCCCCGCCACCTGCCCTATCTCCCCTCCCCACCTCCTCCTCCCCTCCCCACCTCCTACCCACCCTCCCCCGTTACCTTCCCCATCTTCCCTCCCCTCCCCCCTCTCCTCCCCATCCTCCCCCACCACCTTCCCCATCTCCCCTCCCCCCCTCCTCCTCCCCATCCTCTCCCGTTATCCCCAATCTCCCCTTCTTTCCCTCCACAGCCCCCCCCCCCTCCTTACATGCGACAATCTCCATGACCCTCCGCCCCCCCCCCCCCTCCACCACTTCTTCCTGCCTCCCAGCCTATCCCCGCCTCCCCGCCTCTCCCCCATGACACAACGACGACGCATGGAAAAAACGCCCTCCAGGTGAAATAAGTCGATCTCCCGGTCACGTCCAGCAAGCCACCTGCTCAGCGGTTACCTGACAACTTGTATCGACCAACGCCCCTTGAATTAATATTTCATCTATGAATCGATCATTGTTGAGAAAAAAAATTTATGTTTCAATTTCCGCTAAATTTGCTAAAATAGAGAAGTCATGTAGGACCTCTTTTACCTCACTTTTGACAAAAATTAACACCTTTTTTTATTTTTGCGTTGTAAAAAAGATGTATCTGGTAAAAATGTCTCTTTTTTTTTTGCCGTCAGTTTTGAAAAGTAGCTTACTACCTTCAGTTCTGTTCAGTTCTTCTGTCTTCAGTTTCAATTTTGCCAAAGCAAATCTTCAGCCCTGATTTCTGATAGTCAACAGTGCCTGAGACATTTTTGGCGCACTGATTTTATCTGTCGCTGCGATATGGGTCAGGTGCGCCGTGGTTCGATCGGCTGTCATTCGACGTATGCGAACCGCGGTCCTATTACTTGCTATTGCCGTCACTGGGCGGCGTCCCCGATGGCTTCTGGAGATCAGGGCATCGTCCTGGCTTATGACGCTCTCGGCCTCAGCTGGGGTGATGGGCGGGATCAGATAACGGGAAGAGACCGTCGGCAAACAAACCCCAGTCTCTAGGGACATGCTGTAAAGACTGCACTTCTTGCAGATGACATTTGAACAAAGACATCTCTCTCAGTCCTTTCTCGTAACTGTTAATGGAAATCGGAATCATGGCTGTTCAGAATAATTAGTAAACTGGATCACTGCTTCTATTTCTGATTATTTCACTTATATTCCTGTCTTAGACCTGGTACTTCGGGGTATTTGGGGGTATTTCGGAGTATTTCGGGATAAATATAGTACGACCCTATATTCAGCTCGTCTAGTTCATGCAAGGAGACCAAACAATGCTGTTTTTTTTTACCCATCGCGTTGGGTCTCCATCCGATGGGATCATATTTACAGCTGGCTTTTTGCATTTGCATTTTTTGGGGTAGACACGTTTGAATTATTTGCAATTGTTTACTTTAATCTTAATAATTATATTCACATTCCGTAGTTACTTCCGTCCATCCTTCCGTTTTTTTTGTCACGTGGTGTGTCAGGATCTTCCAGTAAGCCATGTAATCCAGCTCACTGGCCTAAACGCTGAAAACAACGTGGTATTCCCGTTGAGGGTAAACCATGGTAATCGGGAAAAAGGAAAAACATGCCGCAATTGAATGAATGTTATTCTAAGCAGTTTCTCCGGCACGTGGATCGATGGTTCGAGCCCCGCTGTTGTCATATCGGTGTGGTCGCAGGATAAAGATCCCATGTCCTTCTTCGATTCTTCTCAAAGAGTACATAGGGACATGGTTCCACTCTCCCTTCCTTCTCCCATTGACGCGATATGACCAGATTTGGTTAAAGCGTCCTGAATATACAACCACCCAACCATGTTCGAATGACGAGATTGATGCGGAATGGTCTGTGGGTCAGACACTCACTGTGCTGCCAACAACTGAGGTGTGGCGAATCGTTGATTTGGTCAACCCTGATCCCCGGTGAGGTGAGGTTGGTTGTATTTTCAGGACGCTTTTAATAACTTTTGATCATATCGTGTCAATGGAAGAAGGAAGGGAGAGTGGAGCCATGTCCCCGGGGGTAACCCCCCTACTCTTTGCGAAGAAGGACATGGAATCTTTATTCTGCGACCACACAGACATGGCCACAGCGGGGCGTGAACCATCGATCCACGTGCCGTTAGGCTCTCATTTGGCCAGAGCGCACGAAGCGAGCGCTCTAACCCACTGAGCTACCGGGGCGGCCCCATGAGGCGAGGGGTTTCCTCTTATGACTTCGATGTTTTGGGTCCGACACCATGCTGCCGTCGTCCTGTCCATCTTGCCCGCAGTCTTGGCCTGCATGCAATCGATTGCGGTAACAATCGCGAACCCACGACCTGTTTGATCTACAGCTCGGCCCGCTTAACGACTGAGGTAGGTAGTAACATGGATGAACGAGGCGGCATCTGGGGTGTGTTTCACACGTGATTCACGTCTGCCTGGGGGAGACCCCGTCCGAGTTAGCCGAAGGTTACAGTACTAACTATAACACCTTAGCCCCCGGGAGCGTCGCTCGATCTGGCCCACCGCTTCTCTCTTTATATACTTTCCCATTACCCTATCAGTGCTGGGCCGCCTCGATAGCTCAGTGGGTTGGAGCGCTCGCCTTGAGTGCTCTGGCCACTTGAGAGCATAACGGCACGTGGGTCGGTGGTTCGCGCCCCGCTGTGGCCATGTCTGTGTGGTCGCAACATAAAGATCTCATGTCTTACTTCGTATAGAGTAGAGGGGATCCCCCGGGGACATGGCTCCACTCTCCCTTCCTTCTCCCATTGAAGCGATGTGAAGAAAAGCCGTTAAAGCGTCTTGAGTATGCAACCAGCCAAAGAATCTTTTATCAGATTTAGTATAGCCAATGGTGGCGGCCTGTATGCCCGAAAACGTATAAAAACCGGCATCCCTTCCGATTTATCACAAGAGGTATCCCCCAAGATCTGTTTCAGTCCCGTGCCTTGAGAGAAAGACAATATATCTTCCCCACCACATCCCTCCACAATGACTTAACTGGCGTATACGTACAGCATGTCTTGTTACTTTCCTTTGGGCAAAACACACACTTGTATTTAGCAAAGCGCTAAACGTTAACTGGCATCCTCTGCAGGGCAAGCCAAGCTGGTTTTACTGTTTGCTTCTTCCAACCCTTGTTCCTTCCCATGTGTTTATTATTAACGCCCACGTGCCGAACCTCTGTTCGTTTTTTGGGTGGGATTTTATTTTTTCCAATTTGTTTTTGTTTTAACGGCAGTTATGTTGTCCATACTGTTGGGCAATTTATCCCATGCCTCGTGCCTCGTGTAACTGCAAACTGGCGTCCTCCCGACTCCACTTCCGGTGTAGATATGACTTGTTATATTGAGTTTTATTTGTGTTTTTGTTCGCTACATGGTAGCTACATAGGCGGGTCGTAAATACCGATAAGAAACATACTGTCTGATAATGGAATATAGAAATAACATTATATGAAGTGTGATGTGTGTCTGGGGTTTGAGTTTGGCAGACATGGAAAAATGGAACAAATGGTTGTCGTTGAGATGGCAAAGGGGGGCTTTTATTAATCGCAAGCGAATATGACTTAAACAGCGACCCTTGTCGATGATGGAGGTTATAAATATAACTTCCACAGTAGTCTAAGGGTGGTACCCGAGTATCTCTATAAGACAAGCACAGCGGTCCCTGCGTTATACGACTTCTGCGAACCCGAATAGACTGCATAAATCGTGTAATAAAGGGATGCCCCCTGATAGACTCTGGTCGTCACTTTTGGGGGTTTAAGTTACGACCGTGTGTGGTGCGGCGGAATGAGGACAGATTTATGACTGAAATAAAGTTTGATTTGGTTGGGGTTTTTAACGACACTTCCAGCCTTTACGGCTGGTTCGTGCCCCTCTCCAATGGATAAGACAGGTGTGCAATATTAAGTAGAGTCTGTTCCAGGCTCAGTGCGGAGCCTGGCTTTCATAACCAGAAAGCCTGCTAATAATCTGGCGATTTTCCTTGCCTCTCGCTATAATGGAACACGATGTGGGCCCCCCTCGTTATCCCAGTAGTATGGGGTCAACGCCTTGGAAGCACCACCTGAAAAAAAGCCCCGTTGTTTTCCACCCATCAGTCAGCGAAATCAAAATTAATCTGAGGAAAACCTGAGTTTTTTTGGGAGTACGAACCCGAAGCTGCTAAGGTGGAAAACTTTAAACCATCCGCTCCGATTGTACGGTGCCTATCGCCGTGAAGAAAAAACCCGGAACCAATGAAAGGCATGGAGATTATTTCCTCATCAATAATAAAGAGGCTTGGCATACCATGGGCAGACCTGACGACTGAGTACAACGCACCATTGCAGCCATCAATCATGCATTGGGTGTTGGGTAATAGATAAATGTCATCCTATATATATAGACTTGCAGGCAGTCAGTGCTATTAAATCCCGATCAGATTTTAAAAGTTAATGGCTGGCAATAGGTTATAGCGTTATAGTGTATAGTATGGCAGCGATACGCCATAGATTAACGTATCGTCATCGAACAGGTAAAAGTGTGTCTTGCTGGCATCCTACCTGGCTGCCTACCATAACGTGATGACAGCCTCTCATGCGAGCTAGCTCTTGATTAGTGTCTGTGCCCACCTCCACCCCACCTCCACCCCATCCCCTATCCCCCATCCCCCACCCTCACCCAACCCACCCACCCATCATGAGCCCCACCCCCACCCCACCCCCATCCCCCATCCCCCACCCTAACTCCACCCACCCATCACGAGCCCCACCCCTTTCGAAGAAGATGTCTACACGCACCAATTTCGATTTACCCAAACAGTTAGCATCAGATAACAAGTAAGCAATTTATCGGATGTTATATCACCTGGTGATGGAAAACCGGGTCCAGGACTTATTCAAATGGATTTTGCCTCCATAAGGTCAAAAAGGAAATTGATGAAGATAAATCTGTTGGTCATATAGGTATATATATAAACATATATTAAACACTGTGCGAGTATCCCATTTAATTGGACTTTAGGTCAGCCGTGATTTTGTTTCCCGTGACGAGGATTGTTTACAGTTAGTTAATAATAGCGCAATTAGTTACTAACGCAATTAGTTAGTAGCGCAATTGGTTACTAACGCAATTAGTTAATAACGCAATTGGTTGATAACACACTTAGTTAATAACGCAATTGTTTGATAACGCAATTAGTTAATAACACAATGGGTTGATAACACAGTTAGTTAACAACGCAATTGTTTGATAACGCAATTAGTTAATAACGCAATTAGTTAGTGGGGTTCTAGATATTGAAGTTGTGCGGTATGTCAGTGTGTGTGTTTTTGTTGCCGGTTGCAGAAGAAGAGCCGAGAGGAGAGCAGCGGCAGCGGCAGCGGCGTGGAGATCCTCATCAATGAGCCCTATACGGACGGCCCTGGGGGCAGTGGCCAGTACACACACAAGATATACCACATCGGCAGCCACTTACCTGGTCAGTCGCCTCCCGCGTCATTAACCTGGCCCACGGCTGATTAAGTTTACGATCCACGTCATTAACCTGGCCCAAGGGTGATTAAGTTTACGGTCCACGTCATTAACCTGACCCATGGGTGATTAAGTTTACGATCCACGTCATTAACCTTGCCCATGGGTGGTTAAGTTTACGACCCACGTCATTAACCCGGCCCATGGGTGATTAGGTTTACGATCCACGTCATTAACCTGGCCCATGGGTGATTAAGTTTACGATCCACGTCATTAACCTGGCCCATGGGTGATTAAGTTTACGACCCACGTCATTAACCCGGCCCATGGGTGATTAGGTTTACGATCCACGTCATTAACCTGGCCCATGGGTGATTAAGTTTACGATCCACGTCATTAACCTGGCCCATGGGTGATTAAGTTTACGATCCACGCCATTAACCTGGCCCATGGGTGATTAAGTTTACGATCCACGTCATTAACCTGGCCCATGGGTGATTAAGTTTACGACCCACGTCATTAACCTGGCCCATGGGTGATTAGGTTTACGATCCACGTCATTAACCTGGCCCATGGGTGATTAAGTTTACGATTCACGTCATTAACCTGGCCCAAGGATGATGAAGTTTACGATTCACGTCATTAACCTGACCCATGGGTGATTAAGTTTACGATCCATGTCATTAACCTGGCCCATGGGTTGTTACGTTTACGGTCCACGTCATTAACCTGGCCAATGGGTGATTAAGTTTACGATCCACGTCATTAACCTGGCCCATGGGTGGTTAAGTTTACGACCCACGTCATTAACCTGGCCCAAGGATGATGAAGTTTGCGATTCACGTCATGAACCTGGCCCATGGGTGATTAAGTTTACGATCCACGTCATTAACCTGGCCCATGGGTGGTTAAGTTTACGGTCCATGTCATTAACCTGGCCCATGGGTGATTAAGTTTACGACCCACGTCATTAACCTGGCCCTTGGGTGATTAAGTTTAGGATCCACCTCATTAAACTGGCCCATGGGTGGTTAAGTTTACGATCCACGTCATTACCCGGCCCATGGGTGATTAAGTTTAGGATCCACCTCATTAAACTGGCTCATGGGTGGTTAAGTTTACGATCCACGTCATTAACCCGGCCCATGGGTGATTAGGTTTACGATCCATGTCATTAACCTGGCCCATGGGTGATTAAGTTTACGGTCCACGTCATTAACCTGGCCCATGGGTGATTAAGTTTAGGATCCACCTCATTAAACTGGCCCATGGGTGATTAAGTTTAGGATCCACCTCATTAAACTGGCCCATGGGTGGTTAAGTTTACGATCCACGTCATTAACCTGGCCCATGGGTGGTTAAGTTTACGATCCACGTCATTAACCTGGCCCATGGGTGATTACGTTTACGGTGGGTTCTAGTCTTCCACGTCATTAACCTGGTCTATGGGTCTTCCCCCTCCATAACCTGGCCCAAGGGTGATTAAGTTTACGATCCACGTCATTAACCTGGCCCATGGGTGATTACGTTTACGATGGGTTCTAGTCTTCCACGTCATCAACCTGGTCTATGGGTCTTCCCCCTCCATAACCTGGCCCAAGGGTGATTAAATTTACGATCCACGTCATTAACCTGGGCCATGAGTGATTAAGTTTAGGATCCACCTCATTAAACTGGCCCATGGGTGGTTAAGTTTACGATCCGCGTAATTAACCTGGCCCATGGGTGATTAGGTTTACGATCCACGTCATTAACCTGGCCCATGGGTGGTTAAGTTTACGATCCGCGTCATTAACCTGGCCCATGGGTGATTAGGTTTACGATCCACGTCATTAACCTGGCCCATGGGTGATTAAGTTTACGATCCACGTTATTAACCTGGCCCATGGGTGATTAAGTTTACGATCCACGTCATTAACCTGGCCCATGGGTGATTAAGTTTACGATCCACGTCATTAACCTGGCCCATGGGTGGTTAAGTTTACGATCCACCTCATTAACCTGGCCCATGGGTGATTAAGTTTACGATCCACATCATGAACCTGGCCCATGGGTGATTAAGTTTACGATCCACCTCATTAACCTGGCCCATGGGTGATTAAGTTTACCATCCGCGTCATTAACCTGGCCCATGGGTGATCAAGTTTACGCTGGTATCTAGCCTTCCACGTCATTAACTTGACCCATGGGTGATTAAGTTTACAATGTTTTTTTCTGCTTATATTTCATCGCACAGCAAATGTGGATATATAATAGTTCATGTCAATCTGTATATATTAAATTCATCATTTATGTGTAATATATAATTAAGGCAGTAGGATTACACTGGTTTTTGCTCAGTCGCCTTTCAAGCCAGTAACCGAATGACAACTCTGGCTTTGGCTGATCCCATATGACTTGCTCTGTATATATAATACGTGGGTCTATATGTCGTAAATGTACAATTCATGAAGGCGGCGAGGGTTTATGTCACTGGCTCCCTGCCTCTCCTAAACCCGAAACTCCACCACGTTGCCTATATACATGTATATATATCTACAGGCTGGTTTCGCGCGATCCTGCCCAAGTCTGCCCTGCGGGTGGAGGAGGAGGCATGGAACGCCTACCCGTACACCCGCACCATCTACCGCTGCCCCTTCATCGAGAAGTTCTCCCTGGAGATTGAGACGCGTTACCTTGACGACGGCGGGGAGGTGGAGAACTTGTTTGACTTGTCTCCGGCGGATTTACGGGGACGCGTTGTCGGTCAGTGCCATGGCAACAGTCTATACCCTCCTTCATGTCGCCTGGTACCGCTCTGAGGTCGAGAGCACAGGCTCACGGGTTGGAGGCGATAAAATGTTATACGAGGCTTGGGTCAAGGTCTTCTTAGTCATTCAACGTGAGGCAATGTTTAATCTAATACTAGAGCCAGTAATATAATTAATTCGCAAAGGCGTGAAATGTGTGTTTTGGGTGTCTGTACCCATTAATAACCATTTTCATTTATGGGTCGTTTTATTCATTGAATGTGAGGTGATTAGTCGAATACAAGAGCCGTAATATAACTAATTCGCAAAGTCGACACTCAATGGTGTTCTGGTTGTCTCTGCACATTAATCGTTTTTACACGATTTTAAGTCCGAGCGAAGACTTGTAATATTTTCTGTAACATGTTACATAATCTTTCCTGCCAATATGTAGATGTCGCGTGCTGTATATTAGCCAGAATAGTTTTTATAATGGGCCCCCGCCCCTCCGCCCAATTCTTTAAAATAACTATATAAAAACTAAATATAATTGTATAATAATATTACTATGTTTTAAAATAATAATATCTAAGAAATTATGACATGCCACCCCATCCCATTATTAAATGACTTTATTTATTATCTTCTTTTTAATGTGGTCTTAGGCTTGAAATAACCATATAAAAACGTAATAACATATAATGTTATTGTCATTTAATATAATAAACTTATTACTTAATATAATAAAATTGTTATTTAACATAATACAATTATTATTTAATATAATACAATTATTATTTAATATAATGCAATTATTATTTATTTTAATAAAAATAATAATAATAAAAATAATTTCATCCGCAATAGTAATTTACGCCCCCCCCCCCCCCCCGTCCTTTGTCCTTTGTAGACTTCCTGGACATCGTGAAGGACCCCATCTCGAGCGGGGACTACCGCAAGGAGGAGGACCCCAAGCTGTTCGTGTCGGACAAGAGGCCGGACAGGGGTCCCCTGGAGGAGAACTGGCGCCAGACCTACACGCAGGCCTGCAAGGACCCAGCCAACACGAGCAGGGCCATCATGTGCGCCTACAAGCTGTGCAAAGTGGAGTTCCGCTACTGGGGGATGCAGAGCAAGATCGAACGCTTCATCCACGATATAGGTCAGTGGAGGGGCGTCTTCCGTCTCGGGGGAGGAGGGGGCGGTCATCGGGTGTAGGGGGAGGGGGGAGGGGGGGAAGGGGAGGGAGGCGGGGGGGAAGGGGAGGAGGGAGGTAAGGGGTCGTCGTCTGGAGGTATTTTGGTCTTCTTTTCTTCAGGTTTTAAGTTTAGTATTTTCCATTCACGATATAGGTCAGTGAGGGGCGTCTTTCGTCTCGGGGGAGGAGGGGGCGGTCATCGGGTGTAGGGGGAGGCGGGAGGGGGAAGGGGAGGGAGGTAGGGAGGGAAGGGGTCATCGTCTGGAGGTATTTTGGTCTTCTTTTCTTCAGGTTTTATGTTTAGTATTTTCCATTCACGATATAGGTCAGTGGAGGGGCGTCTCGGGAAGTGTGTGTGTGTGTGCGAGGGGGGGGGGGGCTGGGAGGGGGGTAACTCTGTCTTCTTTTTTTCGGGTTCTTCCATGGAAATGTTTTAATATTAGTTATCCGGTGCAGCATGCAGTATGGCAAGATGTGCCGTGTTGGGGAATTGGCAGTTCCGACATCTGATTAATGTGTTAACCTACCAAAGACCATGTAGGCTAGTTTCATGCGTCACTACAACGAAATGTATGCTGGTTGTATCTCTGAGATCACAAATACGGTTAGTATTTTTTTCTGCCCGTAATCAGGGCTGCGGAAGACGATGCTGCGCGCGCATCGCCAGGCGTGGGCGTGGCAGGACGAGTACTTCGGCCTGACGCTCGACGACATCCGGCGTCTGGAGCTCGAGACGCAGTTGGCGCTCCAGGAAAAGATGGCGGCCGCCGCCGAGCTGGAGGAGGAGTCGTCGTCATCCACGGATAGCCGGCGCCACCACGGGTCCCCCAAGAAGCGGAAGCCGGCCTCCCCGAGTAAATCCGACCACGGATCCAAACTAGCGTTTCCTTCTAGCGACTCAGGCAGTCGCGAGAATGTCAAGGCGTTGACCTCTACGGGATCGTCGCCGGCGTCTTTGCAGTCTCAGCAGAATCTGGAGGTGACGTCATCAGCGGCGGCGGCGTCCAATGGGAAGCGAGAGTCTCGCGGAGCGGCGGGATCGCCGGCCAATATCCGACGTCTGGAGGGGTCCCCGCATCGCGGCCGCCACGCGCGCAGCCGAGAAAGCGCCGCCTGGCGAGTGGGTAGCTTCGAGCAGCTGGGAACCGGAAGTGAGGACGACGACGAGTTTTTCGACGCCCAAGGTGAGAGGAGCCACGTGTTCCATGCGAACAGTGGCTTTATGATTATGATTATCCTTGAAATGTGTATAAATGTTGTTGGTTTCTACGTCAACTTGACGTAAAACCTCTACCCCTCGAACCATTAATGCCCCATGCCGGCTTTTGGAAGTCCCAAATGAATCCCATATAGAAGCGGCCACTGTAATAAACCAACTAACTGCATGTAGAGAGTCAGTTTTGCATTCCATATCGCTGATTACTGTACACATATTTTTTTAATAAAAGGGTTGTCATAACCATAAATACCGGTCGATAAATGGATACCAGACACAGACCCAGTCACCTTATAGCTCATTGCAAACTAACTCTGAAATACAATATTTCATATCAATCTGTATATAATATATATTCAAATTTATACATATTACTAACTAAAGTATTATTTTGTTGAGATATTTGTAACTGTACAATTGTTTCGCTTTTATAGATGCATGTATATAATTAGTCTTAGTTATATTTATATAGGCAGATATATAATTAGTCTTGGTTATATTTATACATGTTTATATATTTACATTTCCAGAGGACCTGTATTCTGTGGACAGCTTCACCAGCGCTAGTGCCTCCCTCTTCCGGTCATCGTCCATGGAATTGATCACCCAGGGAGACGAGTACAGTGACCCTCCCACGGCCTCACGAGACGCCCCAGGACACTACAGAGGTACACACGCCCCCCCCCCCCCCACCAACTCCCTACTGAAGACTTAAGCAGTCCAGAGAATTGTTTGGCTGGCAATTTTTTTTTTTTTTTTTATGTACATACAAACAACAAGACGCCAGCCGATCACGTTGTCGCATTTTGAGCTCGAAATTTATAATGCAGTTGTCATTGTCATACAGACAGTTGTGAGCAATGTGATTTTCGTCTAGACATCGTGACTAAAAGGGCCTTTTTTGGGCCGTGTAGACAGCAGCTGAGTGCGCGCTTACCGGAAAAATGCCCGCCAAAAGTAAAACTTCCCGCGCGTCCGGCGGGCAGGCGGGTCTCTGGCTAATACCCTGGCGGGAAATACCGCTATTTTGGGCGTTTGTTTGTGAGCGATTGGCGTATGGTTTAGAACATATTTCACTTCTTAAGGGTATCCCGCGTAAGAAATGTGTTCACCATGTATGGCGGCTGCATAACAGTATAAGTCTAGGATTTATAATACTGACGAAATACCGAAGGCTAAAGACTTGAGATATCATATTCGGTGACCGTTTCAAGTTTAGCAAATGGGAAATACCAAATAAATCCCGAAGACTAGATATATATGATATATCAGATGCGGTGACCATTTGAAAACAAAATCTTTTTTTCACTTCGATGTTTCAGCTTTAGAATTACAAAACCAAAGAAATCCGGAAAGCTAATAGCATAATATATTAAATCCGATGACATTTTTTTTTTTTTTTTTTTTTTTCCGATGAAAATTTGATGACATTTCAATGATTTTCAATATTTGGGCTATTTGTAGTCCTATACTTTGACGCGCGTATTGTATGGTGCATGCAACAATTAGTAAATGTATCAGTGGGTTAGAGCGCTCGCATTGAGTGCTCTGGTCACCTGAGAGCCTAACGGCACGTGGATCGGTGGTTCGAGCCCCGCTGTGGCCATATCTGTGTGGTCGCGGGAAAAAGATCCCATGTCCTTCTTTACAAAGTGTAGGGGTTACCCCCGGGGACATGGCTCCACTCTTCCCTTCCTTCTCCCATTGAGGCGATATGACTAAAAGTGGTTAAAGCGCCCTGTATATACAAGCGACTTGGGGATACAGACAGTATATACAATCAATTGATATCTCTGTATGTATGTCATTTCTCTTTCACATTATTGTGTCCAGGGACTGATGATGCGGTGGGATCTATGTCTTCTCCGTTCAACCGGCGACTGGAGTCCTTCAAGTCGGCCCACGGGGGGTCACTCTCGGGCCCCGAGCCCTCCCCCACCCCCTCCACGGGGGCCTCGCAGAGCTCAACCTGCAAAACCACGCTACTCTTCATGGTTCTACACGGGGGTGAGTGGAATATCACAGTTCCTGCGTGAACAGATTTGGGTCTTGTGGCCCGATTTTTGTGCAAGGCGATGAAGGATGAATGGATGACACCCAGATTAGGTGCTCGGAACCGGATTCGAACCCAGGACCATTCATTGATCTGCCGTTGTATTAACCCTCATATGGCCTAATGTATACATTTATACATTTTGTATAAAGAGTGTATTTATTTGGTATACACTTTTTAAAAATTTTGTATAAAGAGTGTATTTAGTTGGTATACATTTTTTATAAATTTTGTATAAAGAGTGTATTTATTTGGTGTACATTTTTTATAAATTTGGCATAAATGTTATATACATTTTGTATATTTTTTTTTTATAAATGTTGTATAAATGTTGTATAAATATTGTATATATTTGTATATATTTCCTATAAAATTAGTTTATATTATGTTAATGTTTTGTATGTATTTCCTATAAAATTAGTTTATATTCTGTTAATGTTTATGTATAAGTTGTTATGCATATTTTGTTTATATTGTAATATGTGTCTTTTGTCTATATTTTGTCTACATTTTGGTTGTATTTTAATAACCGCCGTGTCGTTGCTCAGGGAGCGTGATGGACAGCGGCCACGAGTACCAGCTGCCGAAACACTCTGACATCGCCACGCTGAGAGCCACGCTGGACGCCGTGGTGCGCGCGCACTATCCGACCATCCAGAGCCACGTGGCGATCCGCACGGTCCACTGCCCGGCCATCTGTGGGGAGGCACTGAGTCTGCTGGCCAGGTGAGGGGGGAGGGGGAGGCGTGGTCCACTGCCCGGCCATCTGTGGGGAGGCACTGAGTCTGCTGGCCAGGTGAGGGGGGAGGGGGAGGCGTGGTCCACTGTCCAGCTATCTGTGGGGAGGCACTGAGTCTGCTGGCCAGGTGAGGGGGGAGGAGGGGGGGGCGTGGTCCACTGTCCGGCCATCTGTGGGGAGGCACTGAGTCTGTTGGCCAGGTGAGGGGGGAGGGGGAGGCGTGGTCCACTGTCCAGCTATCTGTGGGGAGGCACTGAGTCTGTTGGCCAGGTGAGGGGGGAGGGGGAGGCGTGGTCCACTGCCCGGCCATCTGTGGGGAGGCACTGAGTCTGTTGGCCAGGTGAGGGGGGAGGGGGAGGCGTGGTCCACTGCCCGGCCATCTGTGGGGAGGCACTGAGTCTGCTGGCCAGGTGAGGGGGGAGGGGGGGAGGCGTGGTCCACTGCCCGGCCATCTGTGGGGAGGCACTGAGTCTGCTGGCCAGGTGAGGGGGGAGGGGGAGGCGTGGTCCACTGTCCAGCTATCTGTGGGGAGGCACTGAGTCTGTTGGCCAGGTGAGGGGGGAGGGGGAGGCGTGGTCCACTGCCCGGCCATCTGTGGGGAGGCACTGAGTCTGCTGGCCAGGTGAGGGGGAGGTGGTGGCGTGGTCCACTGTCCAGCTATCTGTGGGGAGGCACTGAGTCTGTTGGCCAGGTGAGGGGGGAGGGGAGGGCTGTGTCTGCTGGCCAGGTGAAGGGGGGGGGGGAGGAGGCCTCGTCCATGACCCGGCCTCGTCCATGACCCGGCCATCTGTGGGCAGGCACTGAGTCTGCTAGCAAGGTGAGGCGGCGGGGGGGGGGGGGGGGTAGTCTGCTGCCCAGGTGAGGGTGGGGTGGGGGGGCGGTGCGCTTAATCTGCTGTAAGCCAACCCCAACATGGGGGGAGGGTATAGTAGCGTGTGTAGGGAAGGATTTAACTGTTGGCATTGTGAGGAGGCGACGCGGTATCGAAAGTCAGTGGATGGAAGCGGGTGACGGACGATAGAGCGTTCAGGATGCTGATCTGATGAGGGGTCAGAGGGGTGTGGTCCTTGCTAGATTATCACAACATTGCTATCACAACATGCAGCGCCTAAGCTCCTCCAGGCTAAAGGTCGTACCAACACTATTACATAATTAATCTTTAATCGTATATTATCGCGTGTGCCATCACGACAACATGCAGCCACTAAACTTCACCCCTTTTAAAACCCGTCGACGATGTTCAATAATTAAGCCCTCCCCCGTTGCCCATAACAAAAATCTGTTGATAATAATGTTATTGCATACCTAACGCCTATTTTCCCCCTCCGCCACTTCCCTATAGCATCAACCCCTACAGCTTCGACTCCCAGACTCCCATGCTGGACACAGGGTCGGTGGTGGCCAACACCAACTTCCCCCTGGCGGCCATTCCGCTGTTCGCCTCGGGGGCCCCCGTCTACTGCGACCTGGTGCAGCAAGTCGTGCACCGAGCCAACCACGTCTACGGGGACTTCCTGCACTCCGAGGAGGGACTGGGCTTCAACGGGCAGGTGGGTGTTTAGTGTAAACTGGGCTTCAACGGGCAGGTGGGTGTTTAGTGTAAACTGGGCATCAACGGGCAGGTGGGTGTTTAGTGTAAACTGGGCTTCAACAGGCAGGTGGGTGTTTAGTGTAAACTGGGCTTCAACGGGCAGGTGGGTGTTTAGAGTAAACTGGGCTTCAACGGGCAGGTGGGTGTTTAGTGTAAACTGGGCTTCAACGGGCAAGTGGGTGTTTAGTGTAAACTGGGCTTCAACGGGCAGGTGGGTGTTTAGTGTAAACTGGGCTTCAACGGTAAGGTGGGTGTTTAGTGTAAACTGGGCTTCAACGGGCAGGTGGGTGTTTAGTGTAATCTGGGTTCAACGGGCAGGTGGGTGTTTAGTGTAAACTGGGCTTCAACGGGCAGGTGGGTGTTTAGTGTAAACTGGGCTTGAACGGGCAGGTGGGTGTTTAGTGTAACTGGGCTTCCACGGGAAGGTGGGGCTTTAGTGTAAAGTGGGCTTCAACGGGCAGGTGGGTTTGCAGTGTAAACTGGGCTTGAACAGACAGGTGGGTGTGTAGTGTCAACTAGGCTTCAACGAGCAGGTTTGCGTGGCTAGAACCGTAATGACGCACTCTCGTAGAAACATATGTTATTGTTGCATTGCGTGACCTCAGCATCTATAGCTTCCCTTCCTCTCTGACATTATCTTGCATCATTCCCCGCCCTGCCTACAGGTGTGTCTGCTCAGCGACAGCATGGGTTCCATCATCGCCTACGACGCCCTGTGTAAAAACAACCCCTACCTCCAAGCGCACCTCAATCAAGACAACGGCCGCCAGAGCAGTCCGGATGACGTCACTTCCGGTTCCGGCCAGTCCTCGCGCTCCGTCCGGCAGCACCACCACTCGGCCAGGGACCACACCCACCAAGCGCAGCCCGGATCAAACCTGGAGACAATCAAACAGCACAGCCACAGCAACCCGGATCTGACGGTCACGGATCTGACCGGGCCGTCGGAGGGCTCCGAGGATGCATCCGGTGATCCGAGCCCCGTCGTCAACGGCCCCGGACCGCAGGACTCGGCGCGGCTGACGCACCCTCGTCAGGTGGTGCGCTACTCTTCCTGCCCGACCTCGCGCCGTACGAGCACCGGAAGTCAGAGTGACATGGGGCGCTTCGATTTTGAAGTCAGCGATTTCTTCATGTTCGGGTCGCCCATCGGCCTCATTATGGCTTACCGCAAAACGTGCTTCGCCGAAGACAAAATGAGTAAGTCCTATATTATACAACTATTAAACTTATAAAGAAGTATTTCTTACAGTTACTACTAGAGATACATATAGAGGTATATTTTCCATTCTTCATGTTGTAGTATATATATACATATATATTACATTGTAATGGGATCCATACACACTTATAGCGGGACGCTATATGGTATAGTGTTCCGTGTGTGTATATTTCTGTTTTTTTGTACCGTGTTCATACAATTTGCTTCCGTATTTTCGTGACTTGTATTGTTATGTTGTCGTGGCTTCATTGGAACTGAACTTTCTTGTGCAAGATATTTGGTCAATTGCTATTGTTTTCTCTCGTCTCTCGTATATGCAGAAGAATACTTAAGCATTGTTATCGCATTTAGTCATATATGTCGCGTTCTGCAGAATACCGTGGCCATGCCTCATAGCTCTTATGTTACCGTTTGCATTAATACTTTTCCCAACCGGGTTTCGAGTTTGATTCATAGACATTTGAAAATACTACGTATAATTAAATTTGGGCCGAAAAGGGTACAAATCAACGAACTGTTGTGAACATCAACATGCTCTCTAATGATACCCATAAACTACTATCCGTATAGCAGGCTTAAGTCGTCTTGGCGCGTGTAATTATTGTATTTAGCCGATTCAACCAAATGCTCTTGTCATCATGGCCCTAATAATATTTCCGTATATAATTTTACATGGGATATGTTTTTTCGCCTTTCAACGGCATGGGATATAATTGGGAACGTTGATAAGTGAAATGGCGGGACGACCCCTTGTCACCTGATACCTTGTCGCCTGTCCTCTCTCTTAGTGTACGTCTACAAATTATTTGAATTAATTTAATTTACCCTCTCCCGTCTAGAGTTCCCATCCTCCTTTTTGCGCTTCTTCGTTCAGGGGAACATCGTTAAAATAATAATGTTTTCATTAAAAAAAAAAAAAAAAAAAAAAATCATACAAAAATTAAAACGTGGTTTCAAGACATACAAACTTTGTGAATGCTTCTGCTTAAGTTGGATCTGTCACCCCTTTTCTGTTTCAGTGCCCAGCTCCATCAACTACTTAGATCCCCTCGCGGCCGTTATTGGCTATCAGTTTAATCGTTTGCAGTCTGAGACCGAAGACAACGGTAGTCGTCTCTATTGTTCTGTATCTACACAGCAATGTTTTCATAGATTAGCCTCCTGTTGGTGCCTGCTGATCACCCACCTGCTAGGATCTGATCCACACCACCCTCTCCACACTCTCCCTCCCTGCCTCATTCTATTAATAAGCTGCAACCAGCAAATGAAAAGACAATTATAAAATGACTGTCAATGGTGCCAAATTGCTTGGGGTGAAAGATGCATGGTGTTTATTTATGTTTGTACTAAAGGATTCCGTGTCCGTATTTTAGTATGCTTGATTTACATTCTGGGTTCAGGGTACGTATTATGACAAATAGTCATAATTTAAATTGACCCTATTCTTTAATGTATTATACTGTGCATGGAAATTACTGGTGTTTCTGTTTGGTATGGTGTGTGGTTAGATTACGGATTTGGTTGCTTTGGAGCGTGCAGCATACTATCAACAATATAATCGCAGGGAGTGTACATAGGACCCAGGGAGTGTACATATAATGTTAAGATAGTGTCGACTGGGACATCTTTATAATTTCTGACCCGGTTCAGTTGTTAAATGTCATCGATTTTTTATGCAATTTGTGCAGTCCATCTTACAAATGCGGAATATTGTACATATGGATCTTGTGTTAGGTATGTGCAGCAAAAATGTGCCGTGCATTCCGTGCCTGGAACATATCTTCTTATCGTATTTGTGGTCGTGCAGGTTTGTATTTTTCGATTGTTCCAGGCGGTGACGTCAGATACACATGTGAAAAAATAACTAGGTGTCAGGATATTATAACTATTTCAGCTATTTATTCCTGGCAACGGCTATGCAATTTTATATGCATAAAAAAAACACAGCATAGGTGACCAGGTATAAGACATGAACGGGGTAGCGCCAACCGTGTTTGGCCTAAAGGGAGCCTAAAACCTGGCATATCAACGGACAAACGGCCAGTCTATTTTAATTGGCTTAAAGGGAGCCTAAACCCCCTGACATATTTGGATATTTAACCCAGTTTAGGCTTGTAGGACCTTGTCTCAGACCAAAATGTGGTGTTATAATGTCGGTCATGTTTGCGTTGCGCATCTAACAGGGCACCGGGGCCGGCCCGATAGCTCAGTGTGTTAAAGCGTTCGCCTTGAGTGCTCTGGCCACCTGAGAGCCTAATGGCACGTGGGTCGGTGGTTCGAGCCCCGCTGTGGCCATGTCTGTGTAGTCGCAGGATAAAGATCCCATGTCCTTCTTCGCAAAGAGTAAGTGGTTACCTCCGTGGACATGGCTCCACACTCCCTTCCATCTCCCATTGACGCGATATGACCAAAGGTGGTCAACGCGTCCTGAATATACAACCAACCAACCAATATAACAGGACACGGCTCATTCGAACAGCGAACTGCAGGGCAGTGGGTTCGTTCCAGAGATAATATAGCGTGAAGCCGAGAGACTGAGATCTACGTACCAGTCTTCGTGAATGACCTCTTGAATGGTCTCCTTATCGGTTTAATATTACGCGGAACACGCAGGGTTAGGATTTCCTGTAAAGTGTTGGCGCCACGTTATTGCTTATTTCACGTTAATCCAAGTAACAAAACGTGAGGTCGTGCCTGTTTATTTCTGGCAGCAATGATTGACATATGAGCTTTAACGCTGTACTTAGGCATCTGTTGTCGAGGGGGAGTACTTGTATTCATGGTTGGGTGTTATTCGTTGAGTTAAAGACAATGACAAGGACATTTCAGAATCTCCTCGTGATAGCACGTGGGTTTGTGTTTCTCTATGACGTCATTTTCCTCCCTCTTAAAATTCAGTTCGGAAGCTATGTATTTTACCCAGAGTATTACTGCTGTCTACTAATTGGACATTGTAAGTTGGGACTATAAGCGGGCAAATACAGGAAAATAATACGAGCTCAAATTGTATGTAACTGTTAAGTTAAACGTAAAAACGCCACGGACAAAATGGCGTAAGTGTTGGCTGATTAAATACAATAAACATTTCCGATATACCGATGCTACGACAAAAACTCGTCCAGAATTGTGAGAAGAATCACTAGTTCAGGAACAGTTAAAAAAGAGTGAAAATGGACATGGTGCCAGGAGGATAATCAAGTTCCATTTGTGTCACGCTTATGTTGAAAGCACGCTGTTTCCATGTATTATCGCCCTCCCAGTGCACGCCACTGTAGACTCCGTATGAGATGTAAATATGGGTGTACCCATTATCTCATATGTATATATGTTGTCCATGAATGGCGCAACGATATTCACACCATTAAACTGTCATCCAAAGTAAAAAATTCAGTCGCATAATATGGCGTTGATATAAATCCTTAATTTATGTTGATTTTGATGAATCATGCGGTGCAAGATGCTTTTATTTATGATGTAAATAACATCTCCCAATTGCATGACTAATGATCATGGAATCCATTACCACGATTATGGGCATGAACAATCCACATTGCTTACGTTCCGAACTGAATATCGGCGCGCAGCAAATGCACGTTGGAATATTCATTGATCAATTTTTGGCATTTCGGAACCTTATTAGAAGTGATCTTGTTTTATATTATATAAAATACGGAGAACGTATATATCACCAGACATTGCGCGTCATAAACGTATACAACTTTTGTATATATTTATCTATATATATATATATGACTCTCCTTGGTGTAATATTTGGGAGGCTGTTATTAACAAATCCTTGGCAGTTTGGGACTTCATCACATGCTCCATTTGCCGTTCAACGACCCTACATCCAATCCTATTTAATTCATATCTATCGATGCTTGACCTACATTTATTGTTGTTTCCGGTTTGCAGATATCGTGCCCCGACCGTCTTGCCACCAGATGTATAACCTCTTCTACCCGTCGGACCCCTGCGCCATTCGCATTGAGCCTCTGTTGCACGAACGCTTCAAGCAGATCCCCCCCATGAAGATTCCTCGCTACCAGAAGTTCCCCCTGGGGGATGGCCAGTCCATACACGTGGGTAAGCATCAGAAGTTCCCCCTGGGGGATGGCCAGTCCATACACGTGGGTAAGCATCAGAAGTTCCCCCTGGGTGACGGCCAGGCTATACACGTAGGTAAGCATCAGAAGTTCCCCCTGGGTGATGGCCAGTCCATACACGTAGTTAAGGATCAGAAGTTCCCCCCTGGGTGATGGCCAGTCTATGCACGTAGGTAAGTACCAGAAGTTCCCCGTGGGTGATGGCCAGGCCATACACGTGGGTAAGCATCAGAAGTTCCCCCGTGGGTGATGGCCAGTCTATGCACGTAGGTAAGTACCAGAAGTTCCCCGTGGGTGATGGCCAGGCCATACACGTGGGTAAGCATCAGAAGTTCCCCCGTGGGTGATGGCCAGTCTATGCACGTAGGTAAGTACCAGAAGTTCCCCGTGGGTGACGGCCAGGCCATACACGTGGGTAAGCATCAGAAGTTCCCCCTGGGTGATGGCCAGTCTATGCACGTAGGTAAGTACCAGAAGTTCCCTGTGGGGGTTGGCCAGTCCATACACGTGGTTAAGTAGCTCGTGAAGATTCCACGCTACCAGAAGTCCCCACTGGGCCTGTATTACTGTCATCATATCAATGCGTGTATTATCGCCCATAAGTACAACATTTAGCAAATAAGCAAATATGCACAATTGTTCATTCATTCATCTTGAGAATCTGCAATCACGTTGTCGTTAGCGCCATGACCCTGTGGCCTTTTCTCGGCACGTGGATCGGTGTTTCGCGCCCCGCTTTGGCCATATCTGTGTGATCGCAGGATAAAGATGCCAGGTCTTCGCAAAGAGTAGGGGGACATGGCTCCACTCTCCCTTCCTTTTCTCATTGACGCGATATGACCAAAAGTGGCTAAAGCGTCCTGAATATAAAACCAACCCATGACCTTCTTCGCAAAGAGTAGGGGGTTACCCCTGGGGACATGGCTCCACTCTCCCTTCCTTTTCTCATTGACGCGATATGACCAAAAGTGGCTAAAGCGTCCTGAATATAAAACCAACCCATGACCTTCTTCGCAAAGAGTGGGCGGTTACCCCCGGGGACATGACTCCGCTCGGTCCTTCCTGCTCCCATCGACGCGATATGACCAGAATTGGTTAAAGCGTCCTGAATATACAACCAACCAACCTGAATATACAACCAACCAACCTGGATATACAACCAACCAACCTGAATATACAACCAACCAACCTGAATATACAACCAACCGACCGACCTCTTCCAGTGGAGACTCTCCAGAGTAACGCCGACATCTGGATGGAGCCGCCCGGCTCGTCCCACTCCCACGAAACCCCGTCCTTCGAGCGTCGCCATAGCAACATGAGCACCTGTAGCCAGATCTCGGGCCACGGCGAGATGACCGCGGCGAACGTTAGCGTCCGTGAGTAGCAGAGTTTTTATTATTTTACGATGCTAACGAAACTGATTAATAGTATCTAATCACACATAAACGATTGCATATTGATACATTAGGATCCAGTAGTTTTTTTTGATGTGTAGATTGTTTATACATATGTGTTATTGATTTAGATCAGGTGTTCTGGCCTAGATATCTTATCATTAATGTCTTATTATAGGTCGCAAATCACTTGGATGATTTAATTTAAATTTTAGTTCCTGTAGGCCTTTATGTTTGTATAACATGCTCACAACGGTCCCACCAATGACGTGCTAAATCGGCCGCCTCGATAACACAGTGGGTTAGAGCGCCCGCCTTGAGTGCTCTGGCCACATGAGAGCCTAACGGCACGTGGATCGATGTGACCAAAAGTAGTTAAAGCGTCCTGAATATGCAACCAAGCAACCACGTGCTAAATCGACCTGCTATTCCACAGTAGACGACACATTTATGAAATCGCAAAGTATAATCGCCACATATCCTTCCGTCTTCCAGTTACCAGCAAGTGGTGGGGCAACAAGCGCCTCGACTACGCCCTGTACTACCCCGACGCGCTGCAGTCCTTCCCCAGCGCCGCGCTGCCCTACCTGCTGCACTCCAGCTTCTGGGAGTCCACCGACGTCGTGGCATTCATTCTGCGCCAGGTCAGTACTCGGACGCGTCAGTACTCGGACGCGTCAGTACACGGACGCGTCAGTACTCGGACGCGTCAGTACTCGGACGCGTCAGTATTCGGACATGTCAATACTCGGCCGCGTCAATATTCGGACATGTTAGTACTCGGATATGTCAGTACTCAGACATGTCAATACTCGGACATGTCAATACTCGGACATGACTCGCGGGGGTTTGCATACTCAGACTCAGACTACTATTATTCTGACGCGTCAGTACTCGGACTGGATAACTACTCAACCCGCTTTCCGATATTCCGATTTAGTTTTAGTTCTTTTAATTCCTATTCACGGAAATCAGTTTTATGAATATTCTCTTGACATATGATAACTACATGAGCTTTCAGGAGACTGTCTATGTGTAACTGACCATCTATTTGACACCAGGTGGTCCGCCAAGACACTGTCATGTCATCAGCCGAGCCCCAGAAAGAGGGCGGTCTCTTCAAACCTGAGCAACCGAGAGAAAAGTGGATGAAGCGACGGACCACCATCAAACTAAGGGTATGGCTGTCGACGTTACACCGGCCTCAGGCTACTGCCTCCGTCCAGGGGGTCCGGACCCCCCCTTTTTGAGATATAATGTCGTTTTTCAATGCACCCCCCCCCACCCCTTCTGGAGGATGAACGATAACTGAGGCGGCGTGGACGTCCCACACCGGTCGCAAGTTTGGACCACCCCCCTTTTCAAATTCCTGGATCCGCCCATGGGTGTATTTCGGCTTCTGTCAGATCAACGGTGGTGCTACATAGATCTGGCTGTTTAAAGGATTTATGATTCCAACGGATTATTATATGTTCACAATTAAACGGTCACATAGTCAAAGTTAACAAACTAATAAATACTAAATGATGGGGCTCACATGTCGGTCATTAATAGAAGTATTTAAGTTTCTAATATTTACTACTATCATCACATTATCACCAACATTTCGTTTTCTTCCAGAACGTGGCACCGAATCACAGAGCCAATGACGTCATCGTTCTGGAAGACCGTCCGCAGATTTTGATTGGTCGCTTTATGTACGGGCCTCTGGACATGGTATCCCTATCTGGAGAGAAGGTACGAGAAAGGCACAGTTTGCTTAGCCTCCCACCTAATTGTAATTATTATTATTATTATTATTATTATTATTATAATTGTAGTAGTATTAGTAGTGTTGGTAGTAGTGGTTTTCCACACTGATACAAGGTGTATCAAAGATTGCTGGCTAGTTGTTTAATACTTATTTAATCAACATAAAAAACAATATAAATGCGTATATTTAAAATGAAATCAGAAAAAAATTCCTTAACTTGTATCAGAGATAAGGTATTGTGATGAACACATAATCTAGAAAGGTAAAACCCATAAGATATTGATGTGATGATCCAATGACGCTCGTCCTTGACCTAACCTTGGTGACCACGTGACTTGGTCAGGTGGACGTGCACATCATGACGCAGCCCCCTGGCGGCGAGTGGAAGTTCTTCGGCACGGGGGTGACTGACAACAATGGCCGACTGACATTCCGCATTCCCGACGAGAAGAAGCTCAGTCAGGGCATGTACCCTGTGAAGGCGGTGGTCAGGTAGGGAACCAGCCTTCGTGTGTACCCTCTGAAGGCGGTGGTCAGATAGGGAACCAGCCTGAGTGTGTACCCTGTGAAAGCGGTGGTCAGGTAGGGAACCAGCCTTGGTGTGTACCCTGTGAAGGCGGTGGTCAGATAGGGAACCAGCCTGAGTGTGTACCCTGTGAAAGCGGTGGTCAGGTAGGGAACCAGCCTTGGTGTGTACCCTGTGAAGGCGGTGGTCAGGTAGGGAACCAGCCTGGGTGTGTACCCTGTGAAGGCGGTGGTCAGGTAGGGAACCAGCCTGGGTGTGTACCCTGTGAAGGCGGTGGTCAGGTAGGGAACCAGCCTGGGTGTGTACCCTGTGAAGGCGGTGGTCAGGTAGGGAACCAGCCTGGGTGTGTACCCTGTGAAGGCGGTGGTCAGGTAGGGAACCAGCCTGGGTGTGTACCCTGTGAAGGCGGTGGTCAGGTAGGGAACCAGCCTGGGTGTGTACCCTGTGAAGGCGGTGGTCAGGTAGGGAACCAGCCTGGGTGTGTACCCTGTGAAGGCGGTGGTCAGGTAGGGAACCAGCCTGGGTGTGTACTCCGTGAAGGAGGTGGTGGGGTAGGGAACCAGCCTGGGTGTGTACCCTGTGAAGGCGGTGGTCAGGTAGGGAGCCAGCCTTCGTGTGTACCCTCTGAAGGCTCTGGTCAGATAGGGAACCAGCCTGGGTGTGTACCCTGTGAAGGCGGTGGTCAGATAGGGAACCAGCCTGGGTGTGTACCCTCTGAAGGCAGTGGTCAGATATAGGGAACCAGCCTGGGTGTGTACCCTGTGAAGGCGGTGGTCAGGTAGGGAACCAGCCTGGGTATGTACCCTGTGAAGGCGGTGGTCAGGTAGGGAACCAGCCTTGGTGTGTACCCTCTGAAGGCGGTGGTCAGATAGGGAACCAGCCTGGGTGTGTACCCTGTGAAGGCGGTGGTCAGGTAGGGAACCAGCCTTCGTGTGTACCCTCTGAAGGCAGTGGTCAGATATAGGGAACCAGCCTGGGTGTGTACCCTGTGAAGGCGGTGGTCAGGTAGGGAACCAGCCTGGGTATGTACCCTGTGAAGGCGGTGGTCAGGTAGGGAACCAGCCTGGGTGTGTACCCTCTGAAGGCGGTGGTCAGATAGGGAACCAGCCTGGGTGTGTACCCTGTGAAGGCGGTGGTCAGATAGGGAACCAGCCTGGGTGTGTACCCTGTGAAGGCGGTGGTCAGGTAGGGAACCAGCCTGGGTGTGTACCCTGTGAAGGCGGTGGTCAGGTAGGGAACCAGCCTGGGTGTGTACCCTCTGAAGGCGGTGGTCAGATAGGGAACCAGCCTGGGTGTGTACCCTGTGAAGGCGGTGGTCAGATAGGGAACCAGCCTGGGTGTGTACCCTGTGAAGGCGGTGGTCAGGTAGGGAACCAGCCTGGGTGTGTACCCTGTGAAGGCGGTGGTCAGGTAGGGAACCAGCCTGGGTGTGTACTCCGTGAAGGAGGTTGTGGGGTAGGGAACCAGCCTGGGTGTGTACCCTGTAAAGGCGGTGGTCAGATAGGGAACCAGCCTGGGTGTGTACCCTGTGAAGGCGGTGGTCAGGTAGGGAACCAGCCTGGGTGTGTACCCTGTGAAGGCGGTGGTCAGGTAGGGAACCAGCCTGGGTGTGTACTCCGTGAAGGAGGTTGTGGGGTAGGGAACCAGCCTGGGTGTGTACCCTGTAAAGGCGGTGGTCAGATAGGGAACCAGCCTGGGTGTGTACCCTGTGAAGGCGGTGGTCAGGTAGGGAACCAGCCTGGGTGTGTACCCTGTGAAGGCGGTGGACAGGTAGGGAACCAGCCTGGGTGTGTACTCCGTGAAGGAGGTTGTGGGGTAGGGAACCAGCCTGGGTGTGTACCCTGTAAAGGCGGTGGTCAGATAGGGAACCAGCCTGGGTGTGTACCCTGTGAAGGCGGTGGTCAGGTAGGGAACCAGCCTGGGTGTGTACTCCGTGAAGGTGGTGGTGGGGTAGGGAACCAGCCGGCGATATGAGCAGTTGTATCATACGATCCTTAGATACGTCTTGTCTCACTTCAGTAGAATTCGATTCCGCGTTTTCCAACATGAACCCCAATGCTCGCGGTCGTAGATACTTTCATCGTCTAAAAGCTACAATAACTATCAGATAACTGTAACTGATTTAGAGCGTGCTACACATACATATCAGGCCAACACGGAGGTCGGTCAACAATAATGTATATGGAGTATAAACCACGTGCTCGACAAAGAATCCCCCCCCACCCCCCCCCCCCCAACAATCTTGTCGAAATACGCGAACTGGCAAGCAATTTTCCGGTATCCTTGTACCATGTACCTCCACATGATCATACTAAATACAGCTTTTAAAGCATTTAAATCGGTTACATCTGTATGGTGACGTGTTATTTCAACACCCCTTTGTTTAAATACGCGAACTGACCAGCAAAATTTTCCAGAGCTAGAAAACACCGGACACTTCCGCTTCCATGGTACCATTTACACCCACATGATCATGCTAATTATAGCATTTAAAGAATTTAAATCGTTTAAAGCTGTAGAGGGGCGTGTCTTTTTAACACCCATTTGTTGTTTCCCCCCCCCCCCCACACACACAGAGGCGACCACACCTCAGTGGATTTTTTCCTGACGGTGCTGCCCCCTAAGACGGAGACTGTCGTCTTCAGCATCGACGGCTCCTTCACGGCCAGCGTCTCCATCATGGCCAAAGACCCCAAGGTCAGACCGGGCGCCGTCGACGTCGTCAGGTGAGCAATGTACATTGTGACGTCATCGCCTTTATGATGTCATCTTGGGCTGCTTTTTTTCTCGTATTATGTCGTCACTGCGCATGAATGGAGCGGTGTGGGAAATGCGCTGAGTAAGCAATTGGTGGATTTCGTCCATGCTAAGTGTATTAAGAGCGTTATTCATTCTTCTCGCGTGATATATAAAATTCGGTATATTGCCAACTCAAACGTTTTTTTTGTAAGGAAGGGCTTTTTTTGTCTTGGACCACGTGGTAAACATATCCACTCATATGTCTGAAGGACATGACTAAAGCTTTACGGTAGAATGAACGTAGATAATTAACCTTTTAACAACCATGCTATAAAATAAGATAAGATCAGCGCTGTATAACCAATGCGCATCCCCGATATTACGGGAGCCTCCCTAGCTCAGTTGGTAAGCAAGCAGGTTGAACTGCAGATCGTTGGTAAGCAAGCAGGTTGAACTGCAGATCAACAAGCCTTGGACAAAACAGAAACGCTTTCACCCAATAGTAGGATTTTCAAATTTGATAAAGTGCTAAAATTAAATTCAATATGATTTCTTGACCATGAGCACTACCACAACGAGCTGTGTGACTACGACGAAAATGCTCTTTTCGTGTGTAAACTAAGTGTGGTTTATGAATACGGACGCTGGCCCCTGCATCTGACCTTAATTTCATCCAACCCCATTTCATTGTCCTGGAAGATTTCTTGTCTCAATGTAGCCTTCATGTGCACATAAGTCTGAAGCGGCCTAACACATCAACACTTCATTTCTGTATTTGTAACTTGTACACTAATCTGCGAAATAAATACTTTAGGTACGCTTCGAATTGCACTAGGCAAACATTCATAAATATACTGAAAATAGAGAATCCTGTTAAGCTAGCAGAACTGAGAAACTGCATCTACCAAACAACAAATGTCCCTGATCGGTTTTCACAAAGCTGTCCTCATAATTAAGTTAATGGTGTTAATATCATAATCTGTATATATGTTGTACTATAGGCCGAAGGCCAAAAGTACGGAATAAACCTGTACCTTACTTCATTTCGCTGTACTAAACTGCGATGTGTGTATTCCAGACACTGGCAGGAGCTGGGCTATCTCATCCTGTATGTGACTGCGCGCCCGGACATGCAGCAGAAGAAGGTGGTAGCATGGCTGGCGCAGCATAACTTTCCCCATGGCATGGTGGCCTTCATGGACGGGCTTTCGGCGGACCCGCTCAGACAGAAGGCTAACTATCTCAAGCAGCTAGTACAGGAGGTGAGTTGTGGGGGGATAATCGCAAGTTGCTTTTCGGTGCCGAATTCCGTAGAAAACCGCGTGTAACAGTGGTGCTACCTGGTGGAGGAATGACCCATGCGTAACAAGTACAAAAGTCTGTCCGCCACGCATGGATGACTTTGGAAGTATCGACCAGTAGAGGGCAGCTTTGTACCATGTGGTATACGGAATTCGGCAATGATTTGAAAATAAATAAACCTCCCCCATTTGTCTTATTGCCGGGAAAACGCACATTTCTAGCCATTAATTTAGCAATTGGATAGAGGGATTTATTGCAATGGTCACCGGCCATAGTGCATTTGAAATGTAACATGGTGAAACAATATCCATATAAAGCTGGCTACATACGATACACCGTCCTTTCTTATATGGCACGCCAAACAGATTGTTGGAAAACACAATCTCGATACAACGAACCGCCTGTGGCAATAACGCATATTATACATGTACCATCAAGAATCGTCCTGATCTAGAACTACGCAAAAGTAACAAAGTGAAAAACAGAATGATGACGAAAAATGTTCCTTTTCCCGTCCCAGGCTCAGATCCAGATTCAAGTGGCTTACGGCTCCACAAAGGACGTCTCTGTCTACCAGATGGTGGGACTGCAGCCCAACCAAAGCTACATCGTCGGTAAAGTCTCCAAGAAAAACCAGAAGGATGCCATGGTGAGTGATTCCTGCGCGGAAGAAAAATGGTAGAAAACAACCATCGCCGAACGAAAGACGCTCGAGATTAGAATTATCCCAAGTACCTTCGCCGCGACTCGAAGTGACTGACTATGGTTCAGCTATATCTAAGGTGGAAGTGTAATGCAAATGTTCCTGTATCTAATAACAAGAAGAACTAGTGTATGGTTCATCCATATATTAGGTGGAAATGTAATGCTAATGTTTCTTTATCTAATACCAATAAGGAAATAGTGTATGGCTCATTTACATATTAGGTGGAAATGTAATGCTAACGGTCCTCTATGTGTTAATAAAATATTAATTTTAAAGTCGTTTACATGCATGATTTAGCCCTTAATCAGACACGTGTCTCCTTTTCTCGATGCAGGTGATATCCGGCGGCTACGCGGTCCACCTGACGGACCTCGTGACACATGGCATGTCTCGGCCGGCCGTGGGCAATGCCCGGATGTTCCTGCGCAAGAGCTGCTTTAGCCTGCCGGGCCAGCATAGCAGCTCCGGCAAGAAACCGGTCCGGAAGACGGCGTCCCTGCCGCACCGTGGCGCCCCCTCGCGGGAGTCCTCCCACTCGGCCGGCCCGTCCATCGCCGTCAGCGAGTCCGGGAACACCGTGGTGGACGCCGGGGTGGCGGGGCCCGGAGCGGCCGTCAGGGCCAGGGGGGTGTCCCCGCGGGGGAAGACGGTCGTCACCCGCTACGACTCGAGCAATGCGTGAGCCATGGATGACATCACAGTCACATGGTGAAGACGGTAGGAATGACGTCACATCGTAAAGACGGCGAAATGACGTCACATCGTGAAGACGGTGGAATGGCGTCACATTGCGAAGACGACGGAATGACGTCACATCATGAAGACAATTAAATGACGTCACGCCAAATGTGCGACGTAATGAGAGTCCCCATCGATTATCCTGTGGCCGCGTCGTGAAGAGCGAACGCCATGCGAACCTGGTAGCGCTGAGGCGTGACGTCATCGTTCATTATACTCTCATCAGATGGCTTTGTCTTTGCGGTAACCGTGGAAACTATGACGTCATATCCGGGCATGATGAATGACGTCACGCGCTGACATCGAATGCGAATCGAGATGACATCAAAAAGCGACGCTAGTGTCGGGAATCCCTTTGACACCGCGCCTTGTGTTCAGACTTTTGGCAACATCTAGTATATCCCACCAAGTCACTATTCCATAGACCCAACGCTATCGGCGTGTGTGTAGAACAGCGACACTGACGCAGAATCCGCGCTTGGGCTCCGTCAGAAGGAGTAATTATGCTTCGCATTGTCCCGGATGAATCGCATATTTACCCAGGACTTGGTCACAGTAGCAGCCGGCTAGGTCGAGTCGGGACAATTTGAATATTCGTATTTTATGGCAAAATATCGTTATTAACTTTGAGACCTATGTGTGTGTGTGTCTATATATATATATATATATATACACAACACACGGACCTGATCTCACCAGTCGCCATGTCACCACGTGCGCTAGCAGCTATACCTGAATCGCTTTTGTGTCTCTCCGTGATCTTTGCTGTTGTACCGACGAGAGCGCTTACACCTGTGACGTCACTAAGCCATCGACAAGTGTGCTCAACCCGCTCATAGTCTCGTTTCGTCTCGTGACGCTGTATCACTGGCAATGATAACCTGCAGTAGTGCCAGGGATTCGACAACAAAAGTGGGACTTTTTAGTGGTTGTTAATGCGAAGGCGTGTCGTTTGTGGTACTTTGATGTCTCTGGAATAGATTATCAAGGTTATTGGCTGGCCCAGAGTCTGGAATAGATTATCAAGGTTATAGGCTGGCCCGGAGTCTGGAACTGTAGATCATGGTTATTAAATGGGCCGGAATCTGAGACCTAAGACGAACGAGGAATCATATTATGTGATCGTAACTACGTGAGTGATAGTCTTTTAATATGTAGTGTTCTTCTGGTTGTTTTAAAGAACAATTGCCATCTAGCCTCCATATCGCTATTTTCTAGCGCTAAACAGATGTTTCACAGTGGTACCGGATGTATTAATGCCTAAATGTTACAAGTTTCTATCTAGTTCCGCGCCAGTCATTCACAGTTGAATGATCTATATCACTATTTGCAAAATGCGTTTATATCTGTGCAAGACGAACTCGGTTGTTAGGGTGAGAGACCGTACGTGTTGTGGGCAACTCGGTTGTTAGGGTGAGAGACCGTACGTGTTGTGGGCAACTCGGTTGTTAGGGTGAGAGACCGTACGTGTTGTGGGCAACTCGTTTGTTAGGGTGAGAGACCGTACGTGTTGTGGGCAACTCGGTTGTTAGGGTGTGGTTGTAAGACTCTCCAAACTGTCTGGTCTTATTAGTTAACTGTGGGTGCGTTAAAGATTTACACAATTTGTATGATATTTAAGGTCAACTATAACCCTCCAATAGTGTATGATTAAACGTTATTCAAGTGTAAAACCATTAGGACGTGGTATTCAGGTTATTTATGGGGGCCGTCGCGACAGCTCAAGGGGCTAAAACGCTCGCATTGAGTGTTCTGGTCACCTGAGAGCCTAACGGCACGTGGGTCGGTGGTTCGAGCCCTGCTGTGTCCATGTCTGTGTGGTCGCAGAATAAAGATCCCATGTCTTTCTTCTAGAGAGTAGGGGGTTACCCCCGGGGACATGGCTCCACTCTCCCTTCCTTCTCCCATTGACGTGATATGACCAAAAGTGGTTAAAGCGTCCTGAATAACCAACCAACCAGGTTATTTAGGAGCTTAACTGGGTGGATAAACAGGAGTGGTGGAGCGGTGGGAATCGGTGGATGTATCCCAAGATGAGGCGTTTCAAACAGTAAACACTGGTCGTGGTGCGCGCTCTTGGCAACGCCAAAACACGGAATCGATACCGATTTAAAGATTGATCAGTGGCACCAATGACCAAGATGAACACCTTGTGTGGTCGTGGTGCGCGCTCTTGGCAACGCCAAAACACGGAATCGATACCGATTTAAAGATTGATCAGTGGCACCAATGACCAAGATGAACACCTTGTGTGGTCGTGGTGTGCAATCTTGGCAACGCCAAAACACGAAATCGATACCGATTTAATGATTGATCAGTGGCACCAATGACCAAGATGAACACCTTGTGTGGTCGTGGTGTGCACTCTTGGCAACGCCAAAACACGGAATCGATACAGATTTAAAGATTGATCAGTGGCACCAATGACCAAGATGAAAACCTTGTGTGGTCGTGGTGTGCACTCTTGGCAACGCCAAAACACGGAATCGATACAGATTTAAAGATTGATCAGTGGCACCAATGACCAAGATGAACACCTTGTGTGGTTGTGGTGTGCGCTCTTGGCAACGCCAAAACACGGAATCGATACAGATTTAAAGATTGATCAGTGGCACCAATGACCAAGATGAAAACCTTGTGTGGTCGTGGTGTGCACTCTTGGCAACGCCAAAACACGGAATCGATACCGATTTAAAGATTGATCAGTGGCACCAATGACCAAGATGAACACCTTGTGTGGTCGTGGTGTGCACTCTTGGCAACGCCAAAACACGGAATCGATACCGATTTAAAGATTGATCAGTGGCACCAATGACCAAGATGAACACCTTGTGTGGTCGTGGTGTGCGCTCTTGGCAACGCCAAAACACGGAATCGATACCGATTTAAAGATTGATCAGTGGCACCAATGACCAAGATGAACACCTTGTGTGGTCGTGGTGTGCGCTCTTGGCAACGCCAAAACACGGAATCGATACCGATTTAAAGATTGATCAGTGGCACCAATGACCAAGATGAACACCTTGTGTGGTCGTGGTGTGCGCTCTTGGCAACGCCAAAACACGGAATCGATACCGATTTAAAGATTGATCAGTGGCACCAATGACCAAGATGAACACCTTGTGTGGTCGTGGTGTGCGCTCTTGGCAACGCCAAAACACGGAATCGATACCGATTTAAAGATTGATCAGTGGCACCAATGACCAAGATGAACACCTTGTGTGGTCGTGGTGTGCGCTCTTGGCAACGCCAAAACACGGAATCGATACCGATTTAAAGATTGATCAGTGGCACCAATGACCAAGATGAACACGTTGTGTGGTTCGTGTTAATATCTAAATGAGAATGAAACTGATAACTGTTACATTAACATGTGTAGTTGGTCATCATCGGTCGTACATAAAGAATGATGTGTGGATGCATCGACTGATGAACGATCCCAGCAGGGCTGCTCTTAACCCCAAGGTCAAGGTTACCACAAAGTCTTCAGTGTAATCGTGTCTGCCATGTCCATGTCCATACGTGTGTGTAAAGTCCCCCCCGCCCCCAAACCCATCACACGGCGTGGCCAGCCGAACAATTTCAGATATACTAAAATGGAAAGGTCGGATCAAGGTCAGCACATTTATGCATAACATTATCAGAATAGGTATTATATATATATGTAACACTTGTAATTATACATTTAAGATTTTACATTTACAGATTAACATATAGGAAGAGTGATTTGTCATTTTCCTGTCGCGCATTACTTAAGTCGTGGTATTAAATGGTGGATTCATGTATAGATGGTGAGGCATTTAATTATAGGTATTTTTGCACTTCGTGGTTAGAGTAGTTTGCTTTGTCATTGTTTTCACTGTGTAGGCCCGTTTGGCCAGTGCAAAATTCTGAAAGTATAAGCAAATGTTTCAGGTGTGGCAAACGTTGCTTTTCCTAACATATCTTTTTTCCGCATGATGTCTCGTGCTGCGTTATTCTATCTTCATGAGATGTGCCAAAAGTAATTAATGGGACACCATCTGTGACTGAATCGGACAGTGACAGTATATAACCAGCTCCCTTTTGTGGAACTTCGCTCGGCCTGAATTTAAGCTACGATGATTGTTTTCGAGGCCTAGATATACCAGCATGCATGCAGTGCAAGGTGTTTTAATCTTAGGTGGACATGTGCCCTATGTTGTCCCGAACGTGGGTGGATACCGTATCATGGTTTAATGTAAGCAAGCGTACTGTCCATCCTGTGGTATTCCGTCCTGTGTTTTTGTTATTTATTACAAAACAAAAGTCGTATGTAAGAGAACATCGAATTTTCTATGAGGTATGTAATGACATGTGCTTAATGTCACCGTTAAATTGTTATAGTTTTTGTTTTGAAAGAAGTCATCGTCATCGAACCGTTTGAGATGACCTGTGATCTACATATGTTTTCGGCAACTAGTCGTATCAGTTCAATTACGTTCCAAGTCTAGAAGCGGCATGTCAGAGTCGCTTTTCCGTGAGAGCGAGCTTAAGGTATTTTCTTGACAACGCCAATGTTATAATTACTGATGTGTATTTACGCTGTTGAACGGAGCATTCGTCATTATTGATTCCTGAAATTAGCACTCTGCACGAAGAAATATGGCATCTCGTCTGGCGAGTCGTACGAAATTGTTGCTTCGCACACATATGTTCATTCTGTTTAATTCTCTTAAATTTGTCTAGTGTTACTTTGAATTCCAGTTTGTCTACACTTGAAATGACATAAATCGCGGGCGGGACGCAATATGAAGCAAAGTTGGTAATCTATTCTCTGAATAATCAAATGGAGGTTTTTGTTATTAGTTGTTAATGTAATTAGCATTAAGACAGCATTAACTGAATTAAGGTCATTTCCAAAGAATAATAAGCTAAACAGAAGGAGCGATGATTGTTCGGATATGTCATCGGCTATTTAATATAAATGTAATGTCAATAACAAAGCAAAAGGTTTTTTTTTGTACAAAAAATACAAATATTTGTAAAAATGACGAAGAAATCGTAATTTGGATTTTTTGTTACACTTATATAATTGTGTTCAATTTGTATCCAGTATATATATGTTATCGTATATAATCTATTGTTTTTGGTATCAAAGTAAGCAATAGTGTAAAACATTCTTTTAATACCATTTTTCATGTATGCTAATGACCATTATCAGTAGATGTTATGAAGGATATCAGTTGTGTGAAACCTAAACGTAGCCTGTAGCTACTTTGTGAATCAGTATCTGTGAACCTATTTTTGTAGCAAGAAACTGATATTCTATGGACAACATTTCATTATCTTACGTATTGAGTAGTCTAGTGCTGGTGGCTATCGTTTTATCCACTGATAAAATGTTTCCATTCTTGTGATCAACTTAACTTCTGTAGCTGCCAGTCAGTCACAGAGCACAAATTCCTGCAAATTGTTGTTGAGTCATGGAATAAATGTACATTTAAGATTAGTTGACTTCTTTCTCTGTCGTTTATTTGTTACGTCCCGTAGTGGGCCACCCGATATTATATATATATACATTTAGAGACATACAACTTGATTTGCGATATAAATAGCGAGAAATGAAGGCGATTACTCCATGAATTAAGCTGTTTTATTATTTCGGCTTTCCATAGCAGTTGATGACGAACAAAGGACCGCACGAGGCTGCATATGTTGCTATGGTAACAATACCTAATTTTGGCATCAATATTCTGCTTTTCTTGCACAAAAGCAAAAAGCGTGAAGTTGTCAACAGTATTAAAAGCTAAGTTAAGTTATAAGGAGTGCTTTAAGACTTCTGGAAACACTGCAGGTATTTGTATAATCAGATCTATAAGCTCCTATGCATACGTAATATTTAGCGTGTTGTAAAACCTCGTTCGTTATAGGTAGACCTATGATGAAACCGCGACAGCACAAAGTGACATTGTCTCACGGAATTCTTACTTTTGGCAACAGTAGGATTAAATACCGAGGGGGGGTCACTCATGAGGAGGGTTAGTCACAAGAAAATATATCGCCTAAAATCATATCAATATAGATCTTATGAACAATATAATCATGATTACTTAGACTACTCATGACTTTACATTCATTTAACATTAAATGAAAAACTTTTCTTTGCCTGTTGTGGCCTCTTTGATAACCCCAAGACTTGAAGGATGATGCGCGCCAAGACCCAGGGGCAGGGATCGGACGAGGAGGAGGAGCCTACCGAAGAAGCGCTCCTAGAGGCCGAGCTGATCCGGTTGCAGCAGGGATACCGCGTGATCCAGAATGATTACAAGGCTTACCGCGAAGAGAGCAAGCGCATCATCATCAGGCAGAAGTCAGTAATAATTCTCGTATTCACATGACTGCGACCCATTGTGACATCATGAGGAGATATCTCCCTTATATAAAACACATGGTATTTTGATCCTCTCCGCTCCATGTGTTAGAATCTATCGTACAGAGCTATTATCATGACAGGGGAAGGGGAAGGGTGGGCAGGGGCGGATTCAGACTTTAGAGGGTGGGGAGGCTTGAATTTCGCGATTACAGGGCATACTACAGAGGCGAATCTAGACTTTAGGGGGTGGGGGGGGGGGGCAGGGGCGGATCTAGGAATTTGCCGAGGGGTTGCTCTCTGAAACCTTCCGACTTGGGGGGGGGGGGGGGGTGCTCGGAGAAGCCGACTTTAACAGTGTATGTTCAGGTTCCCAAGGGGGGGGGTGCAACTACCCCCCCCCTCTAAATCTGCCCCTGGGGGGGGGGGTGGTGGGGCACTGGTCCTTCTTCAGCATCAGGTTGCTGCTCGTGGACAGCGATAGGTTGCTTTATTCTCGGGGGCTAAACATGTCGGTGGGGGGCTTCTGCGGCTTGACCAGGGGGTGGGGGTGGGGGGTGGAGCTATCCTCCCCGCTGGATCCGCCACTGGTGGGGGGCCTCTCGGCATGGGGGCTATCCCGCATGCCACACCGGGACAAACTCATCTCGCACGACTGGTCACTTTCTACCTAGCTGGAACTACCAAAGAAATCACCTCTTAGGGGAAAATCCACCCTCTACCCCCCTACTTTCATACAGATCCCCGCGTGATGCCTGAGAAAACGAACATTTCCGATGAACAAGATACCCATTTGGAGCGGACATATGTAATGAACAAAATACAAATGATATTTGCGTCCATAGAGGGGGGTGGGGGGGAGGGGGTAGGGGGCGGTACAGCCTCCCCGTATCTCCACACAAATATCCTACCCTATATTCCCGCCAAAGATCTCGGACAGGATATGTTTGTGCGGGATAAATTAAGATCCCATGTTTTTCTTCGCAAACAGTAGAGGGTTACTCCCGGAATCATAGCTCTCTAGCTTAACTCGACCCCTCCCATTGTCTGATTGTCGCGATATGACCTACATAGCCTGACATGGCTCACACCAAAGAGATATACTTCGCGCAACGTAAATGTACTTAAACTCCAAGTATGACATTTTAAAACGGTTTTCCCCGACACAGAACACACACATGCTACTCGTCAACAGTATTTTTAGGACGACGAATGTACAAAGTGAACATTAAAGTATCAAAGTGGCCCCCATAAGGGCCTCAGATGGCCTAAATTTTGCATTGAAAAACGACATGCACAATTCTCCACGTGCACACATCAGTTCACACCTTACCGGCCTCACAGCCCTAAAAATAGATCCATGCCATGTTAATTCATTACTATTTAAGTAATAAATTGCCTCAGTGATCACCAATGAAATATATAATAGCTATGCGTAAACATGGATACATGCAGCGCCTTGATGGATCAGCTGGAGGGAGAGAGGACAGAGCTGGACACGATCCTGATCAAGATGGAGACGTCGCAGAACAAGGCCAAGGACGAGGCGAACACGTGCCGCCTCACGGAGCTCTCTCGCACGGAGAAACAACACCAGCAGCTGATGACGGAGGAGAGGACCAACATCACGCGGCTCGACTCGCAGGAGAGTGAATTCATTATTATATTCTTCAAAACTTGCCTTGAACATGATAACCTAGCTATTATGGATTTCGATCGAGCTTGTGGGCAAAAATTAAGGGCTCTGGATTCAAAGGGGTAAATAGCGACACGCGACACAGGCGTATTTAAAAAAATCGACATTCGACATTGACCCCCAAATTCCGACACTGAGCTAGGATCTGAAAAAGTGACATCGACACAGATTTTTTGAAAAAAACGACACTGAGCTTAGCCAAAAAAGACACGGAAGGTCGAGAAAAATCGACATGCGATACTGAGAATTTTGTAACTGTATAAACTGTTTCATCGATAATTAGCTTCGGCAGCTAAAAGTTGCAAAAGTTACATCGACATTCTGACTTCAAGGCAGCACTGAAAGCTCCGCCTTTTACCTTTGAATTGCATCGTACTATAACCCGTGCCATAATAAAATATATGTCGCGCTGTACGAGTTTTTAATAAATAGATATCATAATCGGATACTCAATATAGATGTCACACATATATATAATTTGAACATGCTATTGTTTTATAAATATAGATTAGGGATGTGGAGAGGGATATTGCCAAGCAACGGAAGAAGATGGGCGGTTTACACAGCTCCTCACACAAACACAATGCCATCCATAAACAGAAGGCGGTGCTTGAAAATAGGCTTGATAAGGTAATGGCATGAACAGTAATAGAGAACATAGCGAGTACTATATACTGTTAAAGACAGCTGCACGGTGTATTACAGCACAGGTTGGCGGAGAGGCTACCTGTACGCCCCCCCCCCCCCTATACACACACACAAATCGCACTCCGAACCCTTCCTTGACATATGAATTTCGAGGCAAACACGGACATGTTTTTTTCATCTGGGTTGTTTAAATGAGAAAAGTGGGAACCATTTGCCATCCAAATTGTCACATATAGGACCCTGGCTACAGCAGTGGTGTCATATACGACCTATATATGGAATAATCATGTTACGTTGTGTTATCAGACATCTCCCAAGTAAATTTGGGGTCATTAACATCTGTATTATTGGAGCTATCTATATATCTGACTGTTGAATATGTAAATATCCGTACAATTGTTGCATCGTCCTCTCCCAGGCAATGACACACTTCAACAAACAATTAGCGATCAACACACGCCTTAGGTCCGAGATTGACCACTTCTGCCGAGAGAGAACGGTCTTTGAGAGTCTCCACAAGAGACTATCTAAGGAACTGGAGCAGTGCAAGAGAGAAATCACTGAAGTGATAGGGGTATCCACCCAGGCATTCGAACAGAGGTAAGAAGGCTCAAGTATAGGAAGTATGTTATCAGGGCGCCAGTGTTGGCAAATGAAATACACAGAGTAATTAATAACCAGATCGCCGTGTCACTTGCTGCCGTACTCCCCACGTCCCCGGGTGCCTGCGAGGGTTAATTAATTAATGGCCGCTGTCTGAGTGACGTCACGTCGTTATTGGAGGATGCGGATTTCGTTCGATTTCGCCTTGGATCGAATTAAAAAACGCGCATATTCGCGATAACTTCTCTCCGGTTACTATAGTGTTCATAATAAAATACATGCAATATTAGCTCGTTACGGGCGTAATTTTTTAACTTACATTTTCATACGGACGTCGTATGTAAATGCCAGAAGTTGGGTCATATCTGCATTAAATAACATTCCCAATACCCTGAATTTAGTATTTGTGTTCCTTTCGTGAATGTCAAACAGATATTGAATACTTTGGTCATACATGCACGCAATCATACCCTTAATTACCATGGATACATACATTGCACGTTACGATTACTCCATGATGGGCTTATAACGACTATACTTCCGGGGCAGGGACGAGGCCAAGTCGAAGGCTGCGGCCCTGAGCGACCGGCGGGAGAAGGAAGAGGCTCAGCACGCCCTGGAGATGAAGGACCTTCTGCGCACGATACGTCACGACGACAAAATCAAAAAGTTCATGAACACCAAGGCCAACGACAGGGCCGAGTACAGGGCTGAGGAGGCCGCCAAGAAGAAGAAAGGTGAGCTGAGCCGGCTGGTGGGTCAGGTCAAGGGGATGTAGGCCTGTACTTGGTTCCCAGTCCGCAAGTTCTAGGAGGGTAAAACCGAAGGGTGTACCAGGGGCTCACAAGAAAACCCACATATATCTTCCGCCGGATACAGTTGTACGTGGCCCAGAGAACCCAGAGTCTCACAGAATTCGACCATTTGTACGCTATTATGTGGTCATCGGGAGAATATTTTGGTGAAATCATGGCGTCCAAATTCGAAATGTTTGAAATTCATCTAACGCCATGCCATTGATTGCTTATTAGGCAAGGCTTATTAACACATTATGTATATATTTTCAATATTATTCTTAAATTAAATCTCCGCAGATGACATTGGACTGGACGCGGACCAAGCCGTGATCCAGACGTACGAGGAGGCATTCCAGAAGATTCTGGAGGTGACTGGGGAGACGGACACTGATGTCATCGTGGAGAACTTCATCAAGGCAGAAGAACAGAACTTCGCGCTCTTCAACTACGTCAACGAGCTCAACAGCGAGGTCCGTGCGTCGTGTGTCATCAAACTGTCTCTCTTTAAGACGAAAATGTTCCATTTTCGTCTTATGTCGGTGTGTTCGGTTAGCATCTGTTTGTCACGCGGCGCATTATCTTTCGAACGCCTTGAGATATCAACTTCCAAATTCACAGAAAGATGCGTAGTGGCAATCGTCAGGCTAAGTTCGTAGATGGGCCATGTAGGTCAAAGGTCAAGGTCACAGGAATTTTTCGAAATTCGCTTAACCATTAAAAGATAGGACCAAAAATCGGCAATTGTGTTTCAATTTTGAAAATCCTCCGAATAGTTCTTCTGCAAAAAATTCCCAAAATTTAGCATGTGATCCCACGGCAGCATTTTGGCGGGAACATGGTCTCAATTTCTCCGTGAAGGTTACAAGTGAGACAAACGTCACCGGGCGTGATGCATGACATCAGTAATTGGGCACGAATAACTATATTGGTCAAGGTCACGCTTCCAAGGTCAAGGTCACGAAACAAATTTTCCCGCGTAACTCCGTTAATATCGGGTCTAGAGATTCGCTGTTTGTTTGAGAGTATTCGTCAGGGAGAGGCGGTGACGCCGTACTCGCTACGATTTTTCCGGATACTGAACGATTTTCGAGTAATCGGCCAATCAATATTCAGCGTACGTGTCAAGTGGCGTATTGAACTTTGCAAGGCCATAACTCGGTCAATATTTGAGCTAGGGAGCCCAGATTTGGCATGAATGGAGAGAGAAATGTGAGCTAGGTAGATCGAAACCACCTCAGAATTGCTCTAGGACGCTTAGTTTGGCCGCTAGAGCGCTCGCAATAGGGGCACCCCCCTCCATGCCGACGCTCCCATTAGGAGTCAACGGCGATATGGACCGGCACTCTTTCGGGGTTGCGATGGCCGCCGTTCGCCTAATAGCGACGCTAGAGAGTCGGAACCGGTTGCAAAAGACGGGTAAACGTCGACTTGGGTATGCAATCCGCCTTCGCTTTTAGCCCATCACGCTTAGTTCCGCCGCTAGGGGGCTCCGTAATTCGGCGATGACGAGTCCGAGAAGAGCGACTAGGGCGTACCCAAGGACACGTAGAAAGTCGGGATTTGAACGTATTCACTCTAAACGACGCCCCCGACCTGGAAAAATTGCCCGCGTTGAACAGCAGCCGTTAGATGGCGCTCGTCCAGCACATCACGATATTTGGGGTCCAATTTGCGCTAATTTGCGCTTTCAGCCAGCAATTTGGCTTGGCTACAGCTTTCAGTGGGCGATATGGTCTCGAACGCCAGGCCGAACAACCAATGAGCGAGCGGCCATGGGTCTTAAAATGGTCGAAATAGTCGCCAAACTCCCATTTTCGTCCCTTCTCAAGCTCTGCTTGACCGTCTAGTTCTGTTTCTCTCTCTCGCTGGTAGCATTAGCCTCTGGTGCATTCAGTAGTGTCGGACCATGTTCATGATAACACCCGCGTGACGCCAAGACGAAAATGCGGAAATGGCCACCCACCAAACACAGTTTCAAAATGCATATTACAGATGTTATTGTTAAACACTAAAAGGGGGCCGGCCCGGTAGCTCAGTGGGTTAGAGCGCTGGCCTTGAGTGCTCTGGCCACCTGAGAGCCTAACGGCAAGTAGATCCATGGTTCGCGCCGCGCTGTGGTCATTCATGCCTGTGTGGTCGCAGGATAAATATCCCATGTCCTTCTTCGCAAAAAGAATAGGGGCTTACCCCCGGGGGACAAGGTTCCACCCTCCCTTCCTTCGTTATGATCAAAAGTGGTCAAACCATCCTGAATATGCAACCAACCAACCTTATATACACTAAAAAGTCTCTCTCAGGTGGAGGTACTGCAGGAACAGGTGCGCCGGGTTCAGGGGGACATTGCGCGGTTCAAAGACGAGCAAGGCGAAGCCGACAGCAGCAGAGGCTGCCTTCTTAAAGAACTCGAGGTCAGTTGAAAGTCACAGAGTATGATCGTGCACGTGCGTTTTGTCCATGTTGACGCGACGGTTCTATCGGGCATTAAGTTGTGGTGATGTTCATGTGCCCTGTACATAAGATATCACCATGGTTTCAGCAAATGAAATCAACGGCAAAATAACGTAAGTGTTCACATATGTGTTGTCACATAGCCTTTCAGCCAGCGTGGAAAAGTATGTCCTTGATTGGAAATCGTACCAGACCTGGGAAGAGCTATGAGCTCGTAACGTTATATTTTGCATTGTCAATTAACGATGGCGCGTAACTTTACGAGCAATGACCATAGACGTTACGGATCGATTACTAGTGGGCAACCATCGTTTGTGTAAGTTTCTTCTGAGCAATATTAATCATAAATCATTGCAAGATACTTATGACAAATGCGACTTTCACAGTCTTTGAATACAAATTTTAAAATGTACACGCATTTTCTTTGGCGAGATTTTAATGTAAAGGATCCATCTGTAAACCACTGTATTAAACCCGAATCCCGGACAGGAAAAGTACATGCAAGCGCAAGGTGAAAGCGACAAGGCCGAGACGAGACTCCGAGAAATCAACAAGACCCTGGACCAGCTGTTGTCGGGTGTCGACGGGATGTTCCAGAGCCTGCATTGTGACCCGCGTCCCATCCACGAGATGCTGGGAGGCGATTCGGGGATCTCCACGGGCAACGTCATGATGTACCTGGGTCAGATCGAACACAAGACCACGGACCACCTTAACGCGCAACAATTCATGAAACTGAAGGTAAATTATATATAAGACTCAATCATATAATTTTACCAGCAGGGTATTAGCCAGAGACTCGCCTGCCCGCCGGATGGGCGTGCAGTTTTAATTTTAGCGGGCACTCTGTTTATGCTGTTTATCCGCCCAAAAGAGGGCCCTTTCGTCAAGAGGTTAAGAAGAAAATCATAGCGCTCACAATTTTATAGGACATGGAGAACTACTTGTGTTCATAGAATAGTAAATTGCGAGCTCAAAATGCGACCTGATCGGCTGGCGCCCTGTTGTTTGCGTACACTGAACCCTTTTTGAGCTTTTTTTTTTGGCGGGGGGGCTAATACCCTGTATACCCGTAGTATGAAATGCATGTGATTGATATCGAGACGATGCGGAGGTCTCACACGTTATAAAAACATTAGAGAAAAACAGAGAACTGCTGTATTAAGGCCGCCGGTCGCGTAAATAGTGCTGTCCGATTGGTTGTTACGGACAGGCCGCGCATGGGCGTTGGTACCCACTCACGGGGATAAATACCCGGGGGCAAAGTTAAAGTCTATAACGACCACAACGACCCCCCTCCCCACTCTCAGAGGCATATAATTGAAATTACATAAACAGGTGCGTCAGTGTATAATCAAATTGTCTCAGTTGTCACTTTGTCTTCCCCTGATTTTATGTATAGCAAGCCCAAATTGAGGGAGGCTCTTTGCCCAAGACTGACGCAGCCGCGCCACAAAATGCGATTCTCCCGGCGTTCAACATTGGCGCTCCACTCACAAGGTGGGTCGGCCTCTCTCCACCTGCGGAATCGATGGGACGAACGCTATCAGACGCGCGTTGTCTCTCATGTTGATAAAATGTGCCGTTAGTTAGAAAGCGCGATTATAGTTTACCGATTATTCTTAGAAATTAAACATGCTGTCGATAGATATGGAAGTAGCTGTTTGGGTGTAAACACCGGGGTGGGGGGTCAAGATTGGAGAGGATGTTACTGCTTACCTTAAACACAGGTTTTAACCCTTGATGCTGGTTCCCTGTATTCCGCCTGGGACCTTTAACCCTTAATGCTGGTTCTCTGTATTCCGCATGGGACCTTTAACCCTTAATGCTGGTTCCCTTTATTCCGCATGGGATCTTTAACCTTTGATGCTGGTTCCCTGGATTCCATATGGGGCCTTTAACCCTTGATGCTGGTTCCCTGTATTTCACAGAGAGGATGCAGGCCTCGAGCCGGACATGGACGACGATGACGTCAGACCGCTCACGCAAGTTGAACTCCGAGATCTGATTGGTCGACCGTTGGACCGGCGGGCGGCAGCGGCTGCGGCGGCGCAGGGGACGACCCCGGGTCAGAGTTCAGCGACACAGCCCCCGGGGCCAGCTTCCCGAGACACACAGACTAAAGAGGGCAAAAAGAGGAAAGGGGCGGGCCGGAGAAACCCACGGCATAACTGACGGTCAATGCGACCTTAACCAATCAGAGTCAGTGACCTGGGCTCAAGATCAAGGATCTACGCTGGTCCAAATGTGGGTCAGGGTCACTCACTATCGACTATCTCAGCAATATGCAAAAGAACACATTGCAAGCGATAGCAACTTTTAAGGTCACAATCTTGGAACTTTCGTATACCACGTGTAAAGGTCATGGTGCGTTGCAAGAGGATTTGCAGGATGTAGTGGTCATGTTAAAGATTGATGTAGGTCACCGTGAAACCCACACCAAAGAGATATGTAGAAATGACAATGGAATAAATGCCGAAACAATCGGTGAAACGACTTGGGTTCTATGGTCAAATAATATGACTTAAAATTGCATATTGTCTCATCTTATACGTCTTCCGTACATATCGCTACAACCGGAAATGAAATAAATCCGAAAGTTTCTGTGTATTTATTTTAATCTTGCTGTTCCATGACCAAGAGTGGCTTCACCATGGGTAGCAGCAAATGTCCACTTCAAAAGGCACACACAGTCCACATATACCAACAAGACTTCTTTGCTCTTATTGAACAAGTTACGTACGAGAACGCTGAGAAGTTGAAAGCACTAAATGTACTACTGGTTACTGTACTGCTAACACAGAGCATGAAATCGCTTGTGAAATCCTGGCTTCGTTTACAGAATAATAAACTTATAATGCTGTCACTCCCATAACTGGGTATATGATAGTTTAACCCTCAGGTCCCGATTCATTCGTGAAACAAACTTGTGAGGACAAACATTCAATCTGCGTAATAAGGTCGGTGTAGCAATTAACATCGCCTCGAAATGGTTTGTAATTCGCAACAGGCTATAACGCGTCGCGATTCCACGAATACATCATAGTAAAGGTAATTCATAAAGATTTACACTACATCTATATTAGTTCTATATAACTTAAAGAACATGTGGTATCGCAAAGATGTCCCTATAAGTGTATTATACATGCGTGCCCGCTGTTTATACGCCCGAAACCCCGGAGCCATCCTCCCCACTTAGTAGAATATGTTTATCTTGCTTATCACATGACAACAACAACGAAAATTTTTACTTGCAATGAAACATAAAAAAAATAAAAAAAATAGCACCCACAAAAGTAATATTTTTAATGTACAGTGTCATTAGACTATTTTAATAAAAAAAATCCCGGCCATTTTGAACAGTCCGTTTTCTCATAATATTATCACAGAACTTATTACAACACTTGAACATTGAACGCTCCACATACCCTGTCTATTGTTTAATATTGTAGTGTTGTATCCATCGCTAATGCTATCGAAGAAATATCGCGTAAGTGAGGTTAATTACAAACCATAATGTGAACTGATCTCTTATTATTAACAGTATTGTCCAGAATGCCACCAGAGGCTCCAATGTGTCCAACGATAATATTAGTTGCGTGTCAATTCACTAAATGTTAAGAAATCTATAAGAAATGTTGGCAGCGGAAGCTGGGCTAACAAAGTGGAAAATCTTTGCTTTTTGCGATCAGGACAATAGCGTTTGTCGCTGTCGCGTGCTTGGCGCTCGTTGCTAGGCAATTCGGCCGCTTTGACGTCACGGTTGCTGAGGGGATGGCAGTGACGTAACGGCGTGTCTCCCCCGGGGAGGTAACAATGCGAGTGGCTGGCAAACTGCAACCGTGGCGCGTCCCTCTCGTTACTGACATTGCGGTAACTATTGTTGCTATTATTTGGGGATCCTCGATTACCATTCTGGTGCACTTTGACTAGGGTGAATTTCCAAGCTTTGCCGATCTGGCGGCGAATACTGTGGCGACAGATAGTCTTCAGCAACGGAGGGTTCCTAGTCCTGACCAGCAGCGACTCCCGAAAGTTTCCGTTCCGATGCTCGGTGTGAGGGGAGTTCCAGGGCGGCGCGAAGTTGACCCGCGACCCCTTGAAGGCTTCCGGAAGCCACGCCTCCTTGCCGTAGTATAGGACTACCCGGGAGAGGAGCTCCGCAGTCTGCAGCTGGTGGCACTGGACGGCGATCCCGAGGGGCGTCTCCTGGGAGTCCCCGAACTGCTCCTGAATGAATAAATCCGCTCCCTCCTGAATCAATAACGTCACCACCTCCTGGTGACCCAGATAGGCCGACATGAACAAGGGAGTCCCGAAATATTTATCCGCCACGAAAATACTGGCTCCGTGTTCCAGAAGGGTTTTGACGAGTTGCGCGCCGCGCTGCTGGAACGGGTACTGTATGGCGAAGTACAGCGGCAGCTTCTCGCTGTACTCGCAACACTCGAGGTTCGGGTCGGCGCCCTTCTTGAGCAAAAACTCGACGCTCTCCTCGGAGCCAGAGCACAGCGCCTTCGTCAGCGGGGAGTAGCAATCTCCACACTGGGAGTGGCAGAGGTTAATGTTGGCGCCATTCGCCAGGAGGCGCTCGACGATATCGATGCGGTTGAGCGCCACGGCGACGAGGATTGGTCCCGAGAGGTTGACGTCACATCCGGCTTTCAGCAGGAGGTCGACTAGTTTGTCGTTTCGCCGGATGACGGCGTTGAACAGTGGGGTCCTGCCGGTCCCGTCCGGGGCGTTGACGTCAGCACCACGGGACAGTACCATCTCAGCCAAGTGGACTTTGTCAGTAGCCGTTAAGATGTGCAACACGGGGCCTCCTGTACAGGACAAGAACACGACATCCATATATAAGCATAGTGGAACTTGCCAGTAGCCGTCAGGATATGCAGCACGGGGCCGCCTGTACAGGACAAGAATACGACATACGAATACGGCTTTGCTAATAGCAAAGGAATATTTATATTTCTGTAAATGTAACTGTATTTTCCCCTCAATATTCCAATATGTTTTTCGCTATAGAAAGCACGTTGCTCTGGAAGAAGGGACAGCAATAATTACAATATAGTCAATTACAAGATGAAATTCATACAGTTGAGTAGTTTGGATTTGATTGTGTTTATAAGCTCATATTATATCTGTTGTAACTCTGTTGTAAACACCCGTTTTACTGCTTCTACTGTTAAGTTTGTTGATTTACCTTGTACCCACCCATTCTGTATGAGATGAGCCAATGGGAAAAAAAAAACCAAAAACAAGAACACGACATCCATTTATATATAAGTATAAAACACCAAAATGTTATAACATTATTATATAGCTAAATTGTATACATACCATTACATTAAAGCCATCATTGTACGTAGATCTTTTTTACGTGGCTGGGTGCATGCTAATAGATATAAGTTGCCCATGTATACTACATAAAGTAAGCCTGTATATAAGTGCAAATCTACAAAGAAAATAGCTTTGTTTTCCTATACCACGAACGTATTATTTTTTTTTCTTTGGGGTTTCTTTCTGACATACTGATTATTCAGGGGTTTGTGTTTAGCGGATGCAAGGGGGTGCAAAATATATTGCGAAACAATCGCGGGATCGCCGGGAGCATTTTACCTCTACCCATTAATCAGTTAGTAAGTCAACACATGCATTATAAGGGCGGCCATCACAGGAGGTAGGCATGTAGCTTATGGTTACGAGGGTCGTCAAAGAGGTACAACACAGCGAGCTCATTAACGGCCCTTAGGTCCCATCGGCTAATCAAATGAGACCAGATTAATGTTTATTATCCATGCCAACATAGACTTATTGGAGTCCAGAGGAATTTTAACTGTGGAACTAATCCGTCATTTTATTACAGTTCACTGGGGCGAACATATACGTGCCGGCTAGAACCTGTCCACCAGGGACTACAGCATGCTCATAAAGCCAGATTAAGAGGGTACACGTCATAGGGTACATATATAATCTAAGTGGGATTGTACCAGAAGCAAATAGTGTCCAGTCTCGCTGGAACCCATCCCTCCCTTCGCCTGCATATGCAGGACACACTTGTTGAACACAAGTAAATCTAGAAACCACCACACTCAAGCCTTAGGGGTGGGTGGGGGGGGGGGGGTCGTGTTCCCAGATCACGAAGAATAAATTTCTCTATTTCCAGGTCACGAAGAACTAACAGTGAACACTCCGCATACAAAGGGAGGGCGGTTACATGATATAAATTCTCGATTTCCCGATTCACGGTTATCTAATTTTAAAATTCCCAGTTCACGATGAATCAAAATCCTTGATCACGACGGTCGGCTAATACTTCATTGCCAGTTCACGAAGAATTATTTTCCTCTTTCCCAGTTTCCGGTGAAATGAAAAGAAGGGAAGAGCGGAGCCATGTCCCCGGGGTAAACCCCCACTGCGACCACGCAGGCATGACCTCAGCGGGGAGCGAACCACCGACCCACGTGCCGTTAGGCTCTCAGGTGGCCAGAACGCTCAATGCGAGCGCTCTAACCCACTGAGCTATCGGGGCGGTCCTTCATGCACATATAGACATGGGGTGTGGCTGTTCTTACCTCGCCGCTGGTATGTACAGTGGTCCACTGAGTTCACCGGCATCACTTGATTGACGTCAGCCCCGTGACGTAACAATAGGCGCATGATGTCCTCTCCCCCGCTAGAGGCCGCTCGCCAGAGCGGAAAGTCTCCGTCTCGACCTGCAGGGGGCAGCACCACATTCCTCGAGTTTTATTAAACGCAGACACAATAAAGAGACATATATGTAATATATATGCAGGTCAAGTCTCGTTTGCACCAGATTCCCCACGTTTTATTTAACACGATTTATTTACCACGATTTATTTAACACGATTTATTTACCACGATTTATTTAACACGATTTATTTAACACGATTTATTTGACACGATTTATTTGACACGATTTATTTGACACGATTTATTTGACACGATAAACAGACAGATATTTAATATATATACAGCTTCAGGTGCACCTGCCACAGTGCATCTAGAGATAATATCCGGAGAAATGCCACAGAACAAAATTGTGCGAGAGGCGGTGACCTCTAAGCGGCCTAAATCGTACACGCTCCGCCCCCATTAACCAGTATTGGTCTCAACATGCGGTGAACTGTCATTATCCCTTTTTCCTCCAACCAAAAGTATTATCCGGCTTATTATAAATAGTCTAGACGGTGTCAACGACTGGACTGCGCGTCACATGATTGTTAACGCCCGCGGCTTTAAATGTGACATACCCACGATAACCATATATGGCTACATGAATACAAATGCACATATTTCTTTCCAGCTTTTTTTTTGAAAGTTCAGACGCAATATCTAACGAAAAAATTAACCCCTGTACTTATTGTATAGATTGGAGTGGTTGGTTTTTGTAGGATGTTATAACCTGTGGAGGTCTCATAGCAACAATGAGAAGGGGCAAAGGAAGAGAGGAGCCATGTCGCCAGGAGTAACCCCCTATTCTTTGGCGAAGATTTTACTATCTGTGCGCCTTTCGTTTTGACTCACTGGCTTTGCTTGGATTCAGCTTTAGTTCCAAGAGACGCTCCACGAGGCGCTCGTGACTGCACATGGTGGCCACCATTATTGCTGAGTCATCATTGGCCGTGAGTGAGTTGGCATTGGCGCCATGTTGGATGAGCCAATCCACCGCCCTCGTCCGGTTCTCCATCACGGCGTAGTACAAGGGTGTCTGGCTGCATCCCGACCGTCCAGCCTGCTTGATGTCCACATCCAGGCCGTGTTCCTCCGTCAGTAGGCTCAGGATGCATACAGCATCTGCGGTGTTAAAAAATGAATGAATGAAGTTTACTTCAGCACTATAGGCGCAATGCCCACGGTACAAGAATAGTTCATAAAAACATGATATAAGTTATATAAAATTTAACGAAAATAATACAAACACATTCATAGAAATGCCGCACATTTAACTAGGCTACCTTAAAAATTTAAAGCTGCGAGATGGTTATGTCGCGTACAGTGGAGGCTGAATATATAAGCGCTGCTAATTTCTTTATTGTTCGACTATCTGTTGTAGTCATCATTGAAATATAATTATCTGTTAAAAAATGCCACTTTAAACATCGAAGTTCGGATTAAACCACTGTGAGGCGCCACTGCAAGTGAAGTGAATTCTGGGTATTTTTGGAGGTCCTTTATTGCCTTCGTTGAGCTTCATTGCCTGGATCTATGTATCCCAGTTTACCTAGGGCGGCTGCTTGGTGGACCAGAGTGCGACCTGAAGGCCAGGCATAACAAGGAACAACAGTTCCCTGCTCCAGCAGTTCCCGAAGTGTGTGTACATCATCTTGATCTAATACTGCAGTCAGCCTATACGATCAATAAATATACATTATTAAAATTGTATAGGACAACTGGTATTAGAAAGTCAATAAAATGTAAAAATTCTTATAACGTACAGGCACATATGTGCATGCATTGTTGACCATATTAATGTTTGCTTTTCTCTCTCTCTCTCTTATCAAAGAAAGCCAATTATGATCATGCACCAAAAAACAGCATATTTCCACCTGGTGAATATGTCATTCTTTTATTAATATTCATTTAAACAAGGTCTGACAATAATGCCTACCTATCCAAAGGTTGCATTGAGTATGCCAACCGCAACTCATCTTGAAAAAAACTGTGTGTCAGGATATCTTCTATCTCTCCCTCATTCATTGCAGCTCTTCCTGTATTTGCACAACAGAAACAATATCATAAACAATGTTTTATTATTGGGTACCAGGCATCAGTTGATGGCATTAGTAAATAAATTAATTACAGTTATAATATAGTCTAGATGTAGACATTTCTGCCAATTGATAATTGCATTAAATGTGAAACTAATCAAATAAAATTACATTTATAAATTTTATTATCATTATATGAATTCTGAATTATATTTCAATACAAATCATCTAAGCATTATTATTTTAGTATTTGCCTTGATATAGATATTATATATTATGGCAGTCATTAAAGCAATTGGAGCTACATTAAATATAACAAATCAGGATTAAAATAACATGTACTGGCCATATATATTTAATTGCTATATACCTGCATATATGTTATCATACACAGATAACTGGCACTTGATATATATATCATGCTACAGGCAGATACTGATCAGTATTTTGCTATTGTTCATTAACCAGGTTGCCATCACAATAAATGTAGCAAGCTAGATATCAGTTTCCAATTATTTGTATATAAATGTGATAGATATGTAGGTATAATATTTAGATGATTAGAAATATATTATGTTGTATGATGTAATTTCTTGAATGATAACCCTATCTGAGATATATCTTACCAGGCCTGTCTCCAACGCATCACACGGTGCCGTTAGAGCCAGGCAGCATTTGCTGTCTTTGCGATGTTGCAGCACATATTTTCGCGTATAGGGCGCACAGTTTTTAACTAGTCGACAAAATATGGATCTTTCCAGAATCCCTATGCAATTTACTGACCTGGCGGAAGGAAAATACTTTGATTTATTGTCCTAACTTGCAATGTCAGGGCTTTTTCTGGACACATTAATTCGATCAACGCCAGCCGCGCCATTATGTGTTGCAACACCGCAAAGACAGCAAATGCTGCCTGGCTCTAACAACACCCCGTGATAAGTTAGAGACAGGCATGGTAAAGATATATCTAGCTCCAAACATATAGCGTTGTTTTAGAGGGAGGTTTAATTAGGCGGCTGTTTAAAATGGCACATAATAGGGCTAATTAAGATCAGCATCAGTCTGGCAAAGATATTACCTTGAATATTATATCTACTCTTAGTTGTTATAAGCTTACTTATACAGATCTATATAAATATTTTATATTTACACATAGATCTACAACTGCATTCCACTGACTCAAAATCAAATTAACCATAAATAGTATATCTACTCTGCGCAGAGTAGATCTACTATATGGCTGGCAAGCATGAGGCCGCGCCCCACAGACTACGCTAACTGACATACGTCATGTCCATACGATACGTGATACGATGATATGCTGTCACTGTCACTTCTTACGTCCAATATTTTAGCTTGAACGAACTAAAAAAAACAGCATTAAAGAACTTCATGAATGGAAAGTCACCAAAAAAGGATGTACTAATTGAAAACACATAACTGGTATAAACTTGCGCTTACCTGTGGAAGCAATCTGAGAAGAAATGAACTGGTTTAGAAAGTTGTGCTCTTCGGTTCTGTTTATAAACATCACAGGTCAAGGCCGTTTAGCCACGTCACTACCTAGTACGCCACCTAGCGAGTCACTTTTCTATGGCACGCCAACCGTGCATTTTTCATTTCCTAAAATTGGTCCGTGTGATCAGCAGCACATACACACGATAGTGGAGAGCGGGGGGGGGGGGGGGGGGCAGGGAATGGGGCTGACCGTCGTGATCATGCAAGGATTTTCATTAATCGTAAACTGAACATTTTAATTTTAAATAACCGTAAATTGGGCCCCTTCCTTTGTATGCGGAGAGTTCTTCATTTAATTCATCGTAACCTGGGAAAACATAAATTGTTCGTGATTTGTGAACACGACCCCCCCCCCCCCCGCCGCCCCCCCTTAAATTGCTCCTCCCCAATATTTAATGTAAACCAGATTGGAGCTTATCTTTTATTTCGGAATGAAAGTGGCGAATACAGAAATCGCTAATTTCTCCGTGATTATAATACCCCAAGATATATAAGTAGATTTTTTTACAATTTTATCGTGCACCTACCCAAAGTGCATGGAACCCACCCTACCCGCGTACCCTCTTTTTTAGAAATCAAAATCATATGGATCTCATCGAAAATCATACTCTATGGTACTGGCATTAATTCCTAATCAGGGAACGTGGCTCCACTCAGTAACACACTAATACCCCAGATAGCATGTAAACGTTAGTTTAACGTTTTATCATGGTTAGATTGGTTGTTTTTTGGTTTACGTTAGCATGCTAACGTTACTACCACATTAGATAACAATTCGCATATTAACGTTAGCATCGCGAACGTTACCGCAACATTAGATAACAATTCGCCTATTAACGTTAGCATCGAGAACGTTACCACAACATTAGATAACAATTCGCCTTTTAACGTTTGCACCGAGAACGGTACCACAACATTAGATAACAATTCGCATATTAACATTAGCGTCGAGAACGTTACCACAACATTAGATAACAGTTTGTATATTAACGTTTGCATCGAGAACGTTACCACAACATTAGATAACAATTCGCCCATTAATGTTAGCATCGAGAACGTTACCACAACATTAGATAACAATTCGCCCATTAATGTTAGCATCGAGAACGTTACCACAACATTAGATAACAATTCGCCCATTAATGTTAGCATCGAGAACGTTACCACAACATTAGATAACAATTCGCATTTTTAAATTTGCATCGAGAACGGTACCACAACATTAGATAACAGTTTGTATATTAACGTTTGCATCGAGAACGTTTTGGCAACATTATATAACAATTCGCATTTCAACGTTAGCATCGAGCACGGTGCCACAACATTATATAACAGTTTGTATATTAACGTTTGCATCGAGAACGGTACCACAACATTAGATTACAGTTCGCATATTAACGTTTTCATTGAGAGCGTTACCCCAATATTATATAACAGTTTGTATATTAATGTTTGCATCGAGAACGTTTTGGCAAAAATAGATACCCAGTGGGCACCCGACGTCGGGAAGACGTCTTATATTGGTCGGTCGGTCGAAGACCACCTGAAGACCAGGTCAAGACCAATTTAGTCTGGTCGCAATGTGGTCTTAACTCAGACGTCCCACGTACGTCATAATTCAGACGTCCCACGTACGTCATAATTTAGACGTCCCACGTACGTCATAATTCAGACGTCCCACGTCTGTCCTAGCTAACTTGGTCGGGCTCGGGTATGGGATATAAGCCTATACTTGCATTCATCCAAAATGCTCCTTTTTCACGTTTACTAATATCTTGATTGCGACTATGAAATCGATCAGATTGACGCTAACTGCAATGTGTAAGCGAGGTGTGAAAGTCGAGCTCGGGCGGGCTACGAAATCCGTTGAGCTATAGACCGATTCCCGCTCAGTTTATGCGGAGTACTAGCTTACGCGGAATAATATATTTCCAATATTTGCCAGATTTATCATTTATTTAATTCAAGGAAAATTCAATATACGAAAACATGTTTGCTTGAAACAAAGTGCTCACTGTATGGAACCGACATTTAAGGACTTAATATAAAGAGGGGATGGCGTCCTACCCTTATGAAAATATACCATGGTTTACCATGGTAAGCCATGCTATACCATGGTATAGCATGGTATACCTTACCATGGTATACCTCCAGAGGAGGACTCTGAAAATGTGCGTTTGTAGAGCGAGTTTCCCGGGGAATATAATAAACCGAGCGGGCTCGGTCCAAGGAAAAAAAAACCCCTTCCGAGCGGATATTTTCGCGTTCAAACGTATGAGCCGATTTTCGGGGTGAAACGCCCCTTACAAGCGTATTTTGGCGGTCAAGTAGGGGTTTACCGCGGACTCCCTCTGCCCCCGCTCCCACCCCAGCCGCAAACCCAATAATGTACTGAGTCCCCCCCACCCCACCCCGTGCCACAGCGCGCGAAGTGAGCAGTGCGCCACCAGGAGGCATATTACGCTGCCGCCTGGCGGAGATGCGCAGCGGAGATCCCACGGCGCATGCGCGAAGTTTTAAAAATATTGCGGAAAGGCGAGGAGTTCTGTGACTGTGGCATGTGTATACGATTAGCTCATATTCAAGAATATTTGCTTATGTATATGAATGAAAGGTGTGTATTTATAAATACTATACTGTATAGCACCTGAAAACACCCAGGTTTGAGCGTGACACCTTAACATAAGGACAAAAGTAGCCTGAAAACAAGACGTTACTGTCGTAAGACAGTTGGCAATGAGACGACTTTTCAGGCTAGGACAAAAGGAGCCTTTATAAATGGAGATTTGTTTACAGTCTTGTCAACTGGTCATACGGGGGACTTGGCGCAAGTGCCCCCAGGCAAGCCCGCTTTTTAGGGGCACAACGGTGTCCATGCTAATTTCTTTAGACGCCAGTCGGGAATCGACTGTAGCTTTGATCATAATGTGTACGCGTACAATCATAGTGTTTATATATTCTACATACCTTGTTCTATCTTCTGACATCAAGAAAGTGTGTCAACACTAGTTGTTTTGGTTATATTTTCGCGAAGAAATGTTAGAGCATACGTCTTTTCCCGACCAACCGTCATGCGTATGCAGCGCCACCTGGCGAGTCCCGCCACCATTTGAACCATTCGTAGTCTGGGTCCCAGACTTTGTAACCGTGAATTACCTGTGACAGAGGGCGCTGCCGTTGTCCTTAAGTTCAAACTGAGCGTCTGACAACGCCCTCTGGTGGAGAGTCATATGCTAACGGGGCAGAGAAACCAAGCTGCATTCACAGGTACCAGCATTCGCCCAAAACAAATATGGCGGACGGTTAGTCGGGAAAAGTCATGTGCTCCAACATTTCTTCGCGAAAATATAACCGAAACAACCTAGTGTTGACACACTTTCTTGATGTCAGAAGATAAAACAAGGTATATAGAATACGTAAACACTATGATTAAACGCGCACACATTATGATAAAGGCTACAGTCGATTCCCGACTGGCGTCTAAAGAACTTTGCATGGACACCGTTGTGCCCCTAGAAAGCGGGCTTTCCTGGGGGCACTTGCGCCAAACGGGGGACATACCACTCCTCGCCCCCCCACCCCTTACCGCCACCGGCCCATGTCAGTTGATACAGTACAGGAACTCCAAGCGCCGGGTGAAATGGCAAACGCCCGAGGTCGATCTGGAGCTTGTAGGCTATAGCACAGGTGCTTAGATTTGTTGACAAACAATACCCCAAGGCAAGGGTCAAGCACCTATAAAGAAAGGTGCTTGACCCTTGGTGTATTGTTTGTCAACAAATCTGAGCGCCTGTGCCCAATAGTATAGGCTATACTGCCACACTAGCCTGGGGCCATTTTCATGGAACCTAGGTGCGTGCTAGCCGTTCGCCCTATCGCCAATGGCGAAAGCAAATTGTATGGGGCGCAAGGCTGGCCCATACATGTCGCCACATTGATGAAAAAAAAGAAAATGGCCTGTTTTTTTTTATTAACGATCAAAACACAACTTTTTTTTTTTTTTTTTTTTTTTTTTTTTTTTTTTTTTTTATTGCTCAAAAAATGTCAATTGGTACAGCGATACAGCGGGGTACATATATATATATACTATCTACAGATGACGGGTATTGCCTATTATGGCTGCCTGGTTAATCTATTCACAGGAAGCTTTTCCATTGGATTTCAAAATCTTTCAATTTATTCTTTTTCTCGTAATATGATTTCTTTAATGTTAGAATATTACGTAATTTTGTAATCAAACCACTTAGTCTAGGGAAAATGACACGATACTTACATTCATAGATATACTTCCTACATATGAGCATTACATAATCTATTTCATAGTTAATTCCGCCGAATAAAATGTTTTTTTCGTCATAAGGTAGTTTCTGTGTGCATCTCATACCTATCCACTCATACACGTCAACCCAGAATCGCTTAATTACTTCGCAATGTACAAAACCATGGATTAAGGTGTCAATCTCTTCTTGACAGAACTCACATAGATCGCTTTCCTTCAGTTTATATACATATAATTTTTCACCCGTACATATAATACGATGCATTAATTTAAACTGGAACTCCTGGAGTTTTACACTATTCATAGTTCTATAGATTGCGTTAAAATAGGACAAATATTCTTTCTCCGTTAAGGCTGTTCCTAAATCATGGTTCCACTTTTCCAACGGTAGAGTAGGTATTGCGAGTGTTTTCTTAATTAATATATCGTATACAAACTTACATTTCTTTTGGGAATTCATATATAAATCGTATAACCGGTCTCTTGGTATATGTACACTTTCGGGCTGTTCTAGTAACATCGATTTCCATGCTGGCGGAATACTTTGCAATATACCGTAATACTGTAAGATGTTAAATTTGGACTGTGGGTACTTGCTACATAACTCTTCAAAACTTAAAAATGAGCCATCGACTGATAATAGGTCTTCTATATACAGTACACCTGAAATTATCCAACCATTGTAACAAATAACCTTTTTGTCGATTTTTATGTAGGAGTTAAGCCATATCATCTCCTTAATGACAGTCGATTTGTCAAGTACCTCATGATAATGGAGTTCACACCAAGCCTTAATGATATCGGTGATGAGCCTGCTACCTGTTTTTGTATAGAGTGCGGATTGGGTGAAATCCTTCACCTCCAGGTTACACCGCCAAAGCAGCACATATACTGGGCCAAGATAATGTTTAACAAACTCCGCTATAGTATCATTCCGGGCAATCCTGTCAACCCAAGCTGTCTTGAGGGCTCTTTCTTGAGTTGTAATATTGGGCACATTTAGGCCCCCAAGAGATTTCTTGTTATACATAACGGAGCGTTTTACCTTTTCCCTTTTTCGGCCCCATATAAAGCAGAATAACTCTTTCTGTATTTCATTCGTGGTAGATGGGTCTGGGGACGGGAGAACTGACATTAAATATACCAGCTGGGAAATACCATAGCATTTGATGATGACAGTTTTTCCCAATAATGTTAGGTTCCTTTGCCGCCATAAGTTTAGGTGGCTTAATATTTTCTTTTTCCCGATGATGTAGTTTTCAGAAATTGTTCGTTGTACATCAATATATAATTTAATTCCTAAGACAGAGATCGGACCGGCCGTCCATGCAAAACCTGCTTGCGGGCAATCTTCAAAATTATCTCGTAGTGTTCCAATTGGTAGGACTACAGATTTATCGTAATTTACTTTGAGCCCCGATACAAGGTGGAAATCATCAAATGTCTGTTTAACACGCATGAGATTTTCTTCCGAATAGAATAAACATAAAACCGTGTCATCCGCGTATTGAACAATTTTGATCTCCACATCAGCGACTCTTATACCAGCTATGCCCGGGTCTTGTCTTATTTTAAGAGCAAGGGTTTCCGCCACCAGTAGGAATAAATAAGGGGACAGCGGGCAACCTTGTCGAAGGCCCCTGGAGAGGGCAAAATATTCGGATGTAGAACCGTTGTTGATTACACATGCTTTAATATCATTATAAAACAGATCAATCCACTGTATAAAGGCTGGACTAAAATTAAAGTACGTCAACGTTTTATTAACATATGACCAATCTACTGTATCGAACGCCTTTTCGAAGTCAACGGACAGGAGAACCATTTTTAATTGTTTCTGTTCTGCCAACTCTATCGTATTAAGGATTTTAAATATATTTTCCCCAATATAACGGCCTTTTAAGAAACCGGTTTGGTCCTGATGGATTAAACTAGGGAGTTTTAGTTTCATTCTCTCAGCTACACACTTAGCGATGAGTTTATAGTCTGCATTGAGTAGCGATATTGGGCGCCAGTGTTTCAGGAGAGTGGTATCTTTTCCCACTTTTGGGGCTAGCGTTATTACACTCATTCTGTGAGTCCTCGACATGATGCCCCGACGGTAAGCCTCATTAAAGCAGTTGACCAAGAGAATATTTATGTCTTCCCAGAATACCTTATAAAATTCATATGGTAAACCGTCGGTCCCTGGTGATTTTCCATCTTTTGTAGTTTTTAGCGCCTCTGAGACTTCTAAAATGGTTATTTCTCCTCCCACCCCCACCCCTTACCGCCACCGGCCCATGTCAGTTGATACAGTACAGGAACTCCAAGCGCCGGGTGAAATGGCAAACGCCCGAGGTCGATCTGGAGCTTGTAGGCTATAGCACAGGTGCTTAGATTTGTTGACAAACAATACCCCAAGGCAAGGGTCAAGCACCTATAAAGAAAGGTGCTTGACCCTTGGTGTATTGTTTGTCAACAAATCTGAGCGCCTGTGCCCAATAGTATAGGCTATACTGCCACACTAGCCTGGGGCCATTTTCATGGAACCTAGGTGCGTGCTAGCCGTTCGCCCTATCGCCAATGGCGAAAGCAAATTGTATGGGGCGCAAGGCTGGCCCATACATGTCGCCACATTGATGAAAAAAAAGAAAATGGCCTGTTTTTTTTTATTAACGATCAAAACACAACTTAGCGAAACTGATTGCCTGCAGTGATACGAAGGGGAGAAATACAACATATATGTGGCTAATGAGATCTGTGTGTGGCTAAAGAAAATTAAAGGTGTTTAGCCACAGTGGCTAATTAAAATGAATTTCTAGAGCACACCCAGTGAAACCATCATCTGTTCTTATGTGTATGAACCTTTGTACAGAGATTGGGACCCATAAGTCCTATTTCCCTCGTTAGCATAAGTTACTTTATTGGTTCCTTTGTACGTACATGTGTCTACGAGTGCCTCAACCTTAGCCCTGACCCTGTTGCATGCCTGGCCCTAATTATTTGGTGATGTTGATGTTCCGAGGTTGAAGGCCACATGCCGTTCTGTTAACTCAGGGAAAAACCAGGGAATTGTTTTAGTGTTTCATGTGGGAACCATGTGCCACGGTATGGTCTTGGTTTTAGGCTATACCATTTATAAAATTATCTTTGGTATTTATTTTGCTTCTTACGTAATGTATTAATAAATGTGGTACAAACTTTTGTATGATATCTTTCCAACATATTACCATCCATGTCTTATAATGCTAAACAACACAGGTGAATAATAATTTACTAAGATGATAAGTGTATCCTTTGTTACAGATCAAGTCAGGAGAAAATGTGGCAAAGATGTAAAAGAAATTTGCAAGTTAATGCGAGAGAAGATCAGCAATGTGGTACAGACTGGAAAGAAGAACTAAAGGATCTACTTGTTTTATCAATTGAAATGAATATATTTGTATATAAAGTATTGTTTATATATATGTTATATGCATTGAGTAGTAGTCATTTAAAAGTTGAATAGTAGTTATGTAGTAGTTCCAAAGTACTGCATGGTAGTGCATCTCATTCTGAGGTGGAATTTGTATGTATCAGTTAGGAATAAGAAAGATTACTTTATCAATTCAATTATAACTAGATTATAAGTAGATTCCTGCATATGAGTTAGAGTATACATATTATTTGGGTAGATATCCAATACAGCTGTTTTTTTCCATTATGGCATTTTCTTTCAATTCATTGAAATGTATACATTGTAAACTGAACACAATTGAATTTCAATATTTAAACAAGCATTGTTTTTATTTGGCGAATTCCTGTCACTTTAAAAAAAAATTATGTAAAATTTTAAATGTAATGTGTGGAAAATGTGCGTAAAAATGATGCTGCTGTATGGTGTATAATAATATTATTTGTTGATTTACTTTGTATGTCAATATGCATATAAGCAATGAACATTTCTTTACATAATGGTAGCTTATTTTTCTAATATATCTATATGAGCTAAATATATGTATATAATGTGCATGTCACATGTTCACATACTGCACCTTTTTATAATAATACATATATGAAAGCGGATTGTGAATCTTTGTATTCTTTATTCTTGTATTTTTCAGACTTGATGTCTATTAGTGCTTGAGCATACCATGGTATCCATGTAGTAAAGTATCATGGTATACATACCTTGGTAAGATACCATGTTACATTAGCATACCATGGTATATTATACCATGGTGTTTTGGCGATGGTAATTTACCATGGTATACCATATAATATTACCATGGTAATTTACCATGAAATACCATATAATATTACCATGGTAAAATACCTTCGCCAAAACACCATGGTATACCATGGTAACCATGTTAAAACACCATGGTATACCACGGTAACCATGGTAAAATACCATATACATGTATTATCCTATTATATCCTGAATGTATTTCTTTGTTTTACTTATATTGAATTGAATGCAAGGGCTCTAGGGGCCAGGGTATTAGCCGGTGTTTGTTTGCCATCCAAAAGCGTTTCCCCGCCACTTGGATCCTCCACTGGGCTACAAACTGTATCTTTGCTAGTGAACATTAATATAAGGTTGAAATAACGGTTCAACCATGGTTAGATAATGGTTAGCATTTAACGTTAAATAGTGAGCATTAATATAATGTTATTGGTATAACGGTTCAACCATGGTTAGCATTTAACGTTAATCTTTGATTTAACGGTTCAAACATGGTTAGATAATGATTAGCATTTAACGTTAAATAATGAGCGTTAATATAACGTTATTGATATAACGGTTCAACCATGGTTTGCATGTAACGTTATACATTAATTAATATAACGTTTTTGATTTAACGGTTCAAACATGGTTCGATAATGATTAGCATTTAACGTTAAATAGTCAACATTAATATAACGTTAAGTCAATGAGCAAAAAAATATTTTCTTAACGTTCGTCTAAAACGTTGCATTAACGCTACTGCAAACGATAATTTAACGTTAAGTTAATGTTGGCATGCTATCTGGGACACTCCCGCCCCGCCCCTACCTTCCCTATCGCTTTTCCTATTTATGAGTGTGTGTGTGTGGGGGGGGGGGATACGTACCCCTCCGAATCGGCAAGAATTAGGGAGAGTAATATGGGGGGTGGGGGGGGGGGCAAGGGAATACGTATTGAGGTCCGTATTAATATAGACAATGATAAAGTGCATTCCCCATAAGAGCAAAAAAGGAGATGCCTTCAGAGGGGGGGGGGGGGGTCGTGTTCCCAGATGACGAAGCATAAATTTGTTTATTCCAAGGTCACGAAGAATTAAAAGCAGAACTCTCCGCATGCAATGGAAGGGCGGATACACGATACTAAATTGACGATTTCCCGATTTACGGCTATTTAATATTAAAATTCCCAGTTCACGATTAACGAAAATCCTTGATCACGACGGTCGGCTAATATCCCATTCCCAGTTCACGAAGAATTATTTTCTTCATTCCCAGTTCACGGTGAAATGAAAAGCCCAATCCCGAGGAACGCAAATACCCATTGCGATTACCCCTCCTAACATCGAATCTCCAAGATGGGGACTGTTCAAGATTGGCCACGAAAAATGGTGATTAATGGTGATATCGCGGAATTCGCAGACTGCAATAACGGACCGCGGTAAATAGGGTAAGTGTCTCAGTGGCGGATCTAGGTGGGGGGGGGGGGGTTAGGGGGGTTGCAATTTGGGAACCAGAACATACAACTTACATGTTAACATACATGTTAAAGTCCCAAGTCTTCAGAGAGCAACCCCCCCCCTTGGGAAACTGAACATACATTGTTTAAGTCGGGTTCTCCAAGCCCAAGCCCCCCCCCCCCCCCACTGACATTGCATGCATGCCAACAGCTAATCGCAAATCTCCAAAAATTCCTGGATGCCAATCGCGGAGATTGGAAAATGAGAGTAAATGTTCGCCATATCCTTTGCTAGGGAATACATAAATGAACTGAAAGGAGGCACAGTGTTTCAGTAGAAATTATGGATCTATGAGTTAACATTTCTCCGGGCTAGTCACCGGCATTCATCAAGTGGGCTTGCCATAGTATGGTAAGCCGTTTCGTCACGCTTCACGGACCAATGCCTACAGGCACACAACCTCCCGACCAGACTGCACTGGCCCAGATAGCAGCGTACAGAAATGTATGCTAAAAACTCATCATGCGATGAAGGACTTTACACACCGGTTTGAGGAGCCAGGCTGTCTGTTCACTCATATTGGGCCCTTCACCAGCATTCACCAGAGCGCCTATAATAACATAGTGATTAGTGACTATCACATACACAGATTCCAATATCGATGCCACGCTATTGGTGATCCATACACATAGAAGCCTGTGACAGAATCTACAGTCGTCTGACGTGCGACACACGCTTTATAAAGGTTAGTATTTGGGACGTGAACTACCCTGAAGTGATCTTCCAAGTCCACCCAAGCGGCGTATAGGTCTACGGCTGATTGCGTGCATAGGAATAGTTGGCCTATGGGTTGGCCCATGCAACGGGCACGATACGTATCTGAAGTGGGACCTCTCTCACCAGGTTTTAGCAACTAATCCATCAACATGGTTATAATGGCTGAAGAATCATAGCAACCCACCGCCTGGGGTTCTGGGCTAGGTATTAACTGCCAATGAAGAGGATCCGATCGACCCTTGCATATACATGCATGTATGTGTGTCTTATGCACTTCGATCCGAGCTTCATGATCAGAGATTTCCGAGAAATAAACCCTACATATTCCCTCGAAAATTTTTGATTACTGCAGTTATCTTTTCTTGTTTTTCAGTGGTTAGCTGACTGTGTGGTTTGAACGGTTATCCGGAAGAAATGTTTTGAGAGCCCAACCTGTCAGCGGAGTGAAAATGGCCCCGCAGATCAGTGGCGGCACCTGGCGAATGGTGTTCACGGGCCTAGTCACCCTGGGCACGCTATGCATTCTGGGAATGATGTACTTTGAGCATGAGCAAGTGGAGCAGTGCAAGGAGAGGCGACGAGAGGGGGATTCGGCCCTAGCGGCACCCGTTCTTCCCCAGATACAACCCGTCAATGTGATTGTACAGCTGCCACACGAAAACAAGACTGATGCGCCTAAAGAAACACGCACAAAATGGGATTACAACTGGGACAAGTAAATATATCATTTAGTATACTCCGCTGTAGAACCAACCAGCTAATCCGAGCACCTCGCTAATCCGACCACCCGGATAATCGGACAACCTCGCTAACCAGACCACCTCGGTAATCCGACCACCTCCCTAATTGGACCACCTCGCTAATTCTAACCACCTCGCTAATCCGGCCGCCTCGCTAATCCGACCACCCCGCTAATCCGACCAACCTGCTAATTCGAAAAACACGTTAATAAGCCCCCCGCTATTACGCTCTCTTTCCTGGTCCCGAATGTTTGTCTATTGTTCAACACTAGAGTGGATCCGCTACTCAGACTTTCACTTCATGTGTTTACCTCATTTACATATTTCATATATGAAATGCAAATTTGTATCCTTGTACATGTACAGATTCCATTTGATTGCGATTGAGCGGCACTTTCCGTCATATTGTGCCATTTATGCGTTACGAAATAATTATGGTTTATTAAAACATATGTCATTCGGCAACGATCTCAACCGATATGGTATTGGCTATGTCCGGTGATCCAGAAAGGCGTGGGCTAATCCCGAAGACGCTCAAGGCGTGGGCACCCGGACTCTGATCCTGGTCCGTCACGGCCAGTACCACCTGGACACAGGGCACCTCACTGACCTCGGTAAGCTACGTGTAATCGGAAATCTATTTGTCATTTTCCTCAGTCAGAATTGCTTTATTATGTTGGTACAGTACGAATACTATTTGTATTCGGAGGAACTTAATCCAAGCTGGTTATACAGCAATTGTCCACCTCCGTTATGATTTTCAAAATATGTTTTATAATAGACCGTTCCAGATACCACAGGCGACATCTATCGTCAAAGATATACACTGCGTGTTTCGGGTTAGAAAACCGATTCTCACATGCGTTTACCATGCATGCCTTTGGAGTTAGGTGCCAGGCTTCAATGTTTCTTTGTTCGACCTTCTCCGATCCCAAGTCGCGCGATTTTAAAATGACTACAAATAGGGCCCCTGAGGGGGGGTAGCCATGTCGCGTGTCGATTTTAAGAAAACGGGCCATGTCGCGTGTCGATTTTAAGAAAAGGTCCATGTCGCATGTCGAAATTAAGAAAAGGTCCATGTCGGGTGTCGATTTTAAGAAAAGTTCCATGTCGCGTGTCGCTAAGTCTTATGTCGCATGTCGATTCTAAGACAACCCCAATGTCGCGTTGTCGATTTTAAAAATCGCCGTGTCGCCGTGTCGAAAAAGCCCTTATGGGGCCCTACAAATGCATGTTTCATACGTGTTTCGTACCTACGTTCCTTTCTTCTCACAGGGTGGCAGCAAGCAAACCTCACAGGCCTGCGTCTCAAGCAGCTCAACATGCCCTATGGAACAATTATTCACTCAACCATGGACAGAGCCAGGGAAACCGCACAAGCTATATCACGCCACCTGGCGAATGTCCCCGTAGCTTCTGATGACGTCATACAAGAAGGGGGCCCGGTTCCACCGGAGCCGACTATCACATACTGGGGTCTACCCCAAAGGGTCAGTAGTCGCTCTTATATTGTATAATAATAATAGCAATAATAATAATAATAATAATAATAATAATAATAGTTGCTCTTATATTGTATAATAGTTATAATAAAAATAATAATAATAATAAAACTCGTAAGAAATAACAAGTACATGTATTACAATTTTATGTTATTATTGCATATACATGTATCATCATTTGCATCATTACCAGGGGTAAATGGCGACACTCAAAACAGGCATACCGTAATTGCTGGAATATTTTACATTGACCCCGAAATTTCGACACTGAGGATATGGAAAAGCGACATCGACATAGATTTTTGAAAACACGACACTAAACAGCTAAGAAGCGACACGAAAGTTCCTGAAAAATCGAAAGAATTTTGAAATATCGAGACTGGACCTCCTATTACCATTATCATATTGCGTTATTTATCAGTGCGATTTCGTTATGTGCACAACCCATCTTGCTTTTTATTGGGAAGACTCGAACACATATCTTTATTTATTTATTTATTTATTTATTTATTTATTTATTTATTTATTTATTCATCCATCCATCCATCCATCAATTCATGATTCCAGACTTACTTCATGGAGGGCCCCCGGTTGGAGGCCGCCTTCAGAAAGTACTTCTACCGAGCCGACAAGGCACAAACGTACCAGTCACACGAGATCCTTGTGGGTCACGGGAACATCTTCCGCTTCCTTGTTCTCAGGTGCGTTCACTGTGGTCACGTTCACATTGCTCACAGCGTAGTCCGGCTTTTGTGACGAATATGTGATGTGCATTTACAGCTTCTCTAAGGCACGAAGGCTTGTTATACTTTACTTATGCCCATAATATTTTACACGGTCGAGAGAGTGCTTTGTTTGGTTATTATTAACTGCATTTGTAAGTCTTAAATGCGTCATTTTAATGAGACTGATGTAGATATACGTGAAGCCATTTTGTGCGTTTATGTGGTATGCATGTTACAAATAAAGATAATAATAACATTTAATACACTGATTTTTTTCCTGGTGTGTTTCAGAGCGCTCCAGTTCCCCCCGGAGGCTTGGATGAGAGTATTTATCGCCCATGCCAGCATCACGGTGCTACACATCAACCCGGACGGCACAGTCAACATGAACAAGTTCGGCGACAGCGGCCACTTCCCTGCAGACTCCGTGACGTACTGACACTGCCAGACTGACGCGGTGACGTACTGACGCTGCCAGACTGACGCGGTGACGTACTGACACTGCCAGACTGACGCGGTGACGTACTGACACTGCCAGACTGACTCGGTGACGTAATGACACTGCCAGACTGACGCGGCGACGTACTGACACTGCCAAACTGACGCGGTGACGTACTGACACTGTCAGACTGACGCGGTAACGCACTGACACTGCCAGACTGACGCGGTGACGTACTGACACTGCCAGACTGACGCGGTAACGTACTGACACTGCCAGACTGACGCGGTGACGTACTGACACTGCCAGACTGACGCGGTGACGTACTGACACTGCCAAACTGACGCGGTGACGTACTGACACTGCCAGACTGACGCGGTAACGTACTGACATTGCCAGACTGACGCGGTGACGTACTGACACTGCCAGACTGACGCGGTGACGTACTGACACTGCCAGACTGACGCGGTAACGTACTGACACTGCCAGACTGACGCGGTGACGTACTGACACTGCCAGACTGACGCGGTAACGTACTGACACTGCCAGACTGACGCGGCGACGTACTGACACTACCAGACTGACTCGGTGACGTAATGACACTGCCAGACTGACGAGGCGACCTACTGACACTGCCAGACTGTCGCGGTGACGTACTGACACTGCCAGACTGACGCGGTAACGTACTGACACTGCCAGACTGACGAGGCGACCTACTGACACTGCCAGACTGACGCGGTGACGTACTGACACTGCCAGACTGACGCGGTAACGTACTGACACTGCCAGACTGACGAGGCGACCTACTGACACTGCCAGACTGACGCGGTGACGTACTGACACTACCAGACTGACTCGGTGACGTAATGACACTGCCAGACTGACGAGGCGACCTACTGACACTGCCAGACTGACGCGGTGACGTACTGACACTGCCAAACTGACGCGGTGACGTACTGACACTGCCAGACTGACGCGGTAACGTACTGACACTGCCAGACTGACGCGGTGACGTACTGACACTGCCAGACTGACGCGGTGACGTACTGACACTGCCAGACTGACGCGGTGACGTACTGACACTGCCAGACTGACGCGGTGACGTACTGACACTGCCAGACTGACGCGGTGACGTACTGACACTGCCAGACTGACGCGGCGACGTACTGACACTACCAGACTGACTCGGTGACGTACTGACACTACCAGACTGACTCGGTGACGTAATGACACTGCCAGACTGACTCGGTGACGTACTGACACTGCCAGACTGACTCCGTGACGTACTGACACTGCCAGGCTGACGTGGTGACGTACTGACACTGCCAGGCTGATTCCGTGACATACTGACACTGCCAGGCTTACTTGGTGACGTACTGACACTGCCAGACTGACGCGGTGACGCACTGACACTGCCAAACTGACGCGGTGACGTACTGACACTGCAAGCCTGACGCGGTGACGTACTGACACTGCCAGACTGACGCGGTGACGTACTGACACTGCCAGGGTGACTTATCGTTCATGGCCCTTGACATGTTATATTGCCAGTTACATGTCATCAACATAGATTTGGAGAGGGTGGTCGAAGATTATTTCGCGCCTTCTGTGAGGTACCTACAGGGAATAAGATCAAAGAGTTATGTAACAGTTTACACTCTTTGCTAAGATCTCGAGAAAATGTCTTCCGACAACGCCGGTTAATGTATGGCATAGGCCAGTATTACCATATGGTTCAAGTGAAATAGTGCATGTACTTGGCTCCCCGTTTTCTCGCTAACATGAGGTGATGGGTTGCAATATATATTCCTAACTAATGCATGTATCTGAATGCAGATTTTTGCATTTCGTGTTTGACGTAGGCTACGTATGAAAAGAGAAGTAGCGCTTTTGCGCAGTGAATGGATAAGAGCAGACATAATGGTATCAAGTACAATGCTACTGCGAGGTGTCGGAGCCCGCATATATATATATATCCCTCAGCGTAATCCGACTAAAGACAGAGAACGTCTGCCCGGCGCGAACAAACTGCTCATGTTCAGGATATATCACAAACGCACTTTGTGTATACCACGTAAGGTTAACGCTATTGAAACAGATTTTTTTTTCGCCAAACTGGTGTCCGGATGTAAAATTGTAACAGTATATGGCCTGATAAGATCAGGTTCTATTTTTGTCGCTCAAATTCATTTACAATGAAGCCTGCTTAACGTGCAATATTCCAAGCAAATATTAGATTCCCGTCATATGTGAGTGCAGGCGCGGATCCAGGATTTCGTCAGGGGAGGGGATCGAGAGGGGGGTGGGGGGGGGGGGGGGTGAGGGAGGGATTGACGATTTGTCAAAGCCGGGGGGCGGGGGTGACGATTGCTTTAAGGATGGGGTCGGGGGTCGGAGGTGGGTAACAATGCGAAGTATAAGAACGTGGATCCGCGCCCGTGAATGTTAGTCTTTCACTGCAGCAAATAATGCGGATTTTTAAGAATTGGCAGGAAACTTATGTATTTATGTAAGTAACTTTAAAACAGCTGTGTCGGAGCAACCATTTTCAAACATACGTTTATGCCAAGAATTTAAATACGCATTCCTGGAGCCTGTTATTAGTAAGAACGTCTTTCATTGGGTTCAGCAGTGTATCGAAGTGATACCACGTGTATTTAACGTGTCGGATGTAATGAGAAACCTGTAATATCGCCCACGTGCTGTATCGTTACAAGGTTTATGCTATGAATGAGTTTATTGTAGCTATTATGCATATGATATCAGTGAGCGTACATGGTATGTGATATTGTGTATATGTATGGAAAGGCGTCTTAAATAAAGTGCTGCTTAAGAAACCAAAGTCGGACTCCATGTTATGATTGGTGGCTAAGCTTCGTCTGTTGGGGGTTCAGGACGCCTTCGGTTCGGCGTATTGCTAGCTCCTGGCTCAGATAATACGCGAGGTGATCTGTGGATCACATCTGGGCCAAGCATCTCAGCCAAGTCTATTTGCATAAAATGCGCAATTAATGAAAGAACGCATTGCTAAAAACGATTTTTTTGCAAGACTGCCAAGAGATATGCTGCACCTCTTGGTCGAAAATGTGACTTTCTTGTGTCCTACGTCAAAAGTATATCCGCAAAACTAGCTCTGATCCGAGAGAGGGGGGCTGGGGGTGGGAAGGTGATGTTAGACGGTACATTTTATATAAGGATAAAAGAGGTAAAGGACATGTTCGCAGTCGACAGGATCCGCACCTATGCGGGCAGAGCCCAATGGATTTGGGACTTCTGGTCCATCGCCTTAACCACTCTGCCACGACTGCTTCCCCTTCAGATATTGAGAAATGTATTTCGCGGTTTAATTTCGAATATTCAGTCTACAATCTGGTTATTTTGGGGGGTTCGAAGTTCAATTTCTACCGTACCCTTTGTGTGGTGTATTTAGGCAGTGGCTTGATAACCTTTGGCATGGAGCGGTGTCGCTATCTATAGCATAACGGCTGCGCCAAGACTTGCACGATGACTTCTGCATTTGTAAGCGTCAGCGGAGTGGGTGAAGTTTGTGTTGGTCGTTGTGAAAATCAATAACAACTGCTCTTCGGCAGATCTAAACTCTAAGAAAGGCTCGTCCATCGCGGAAGACACATTGTGTGGCATCGATCCGCCAGTCTGTACGGTGTAATTATTGTTAATATCCATGTCCAATAACTGTTTTGCCTGGCTCCACAATGGCGGATCCAGTGTGGGGTGGTGGAGGGGCCAATCCGGATCCTTCCACTTATTTTTACATTTTAGTACAAAGTCCACCCCACAATGTGTATCGCTCCTCCAACCCCCACCTCACCCAGCCGATAACCAACGTATGGGTTATCTTACATGGCAATCGTCATTATCGTTCACAATTCCTGGTAAAATAGTTCATTACATACTATTTAGTTTGAATTCCAAAAGAAACAAAGAGTTGAAAAAAATCACAAATGGACCCTTCTCATTTCTCGAGATGACACCCATCCTTCCTTCCCGCAAATATTTGGAACGTTTCTAAGAGTACATGTAATCTCGCATTTAAATCTGTATCCGCCCTTAGGCCCGTGTTGACTCCCTCCCCACTGCCCAACGTGTTATTGGAGACTGTGCACCCACCCCCCACCCCACCTCACCCACCTAGCACACATAGAAATGCATCAGAATTACTTATCAAATCCTGGTAAATTAGTTCCGGAAATAGTGTTACATTTGAATGCTAAAAAAAAATGGAAAAACACCACACTGCGAAGCACCAAGCTGCGAAGCATGACTTATTTCTTTGGCTATATCTCTCATCACATCTGATGCACAAGCAACGTGGCTGGAATTCGCGCTAGAAGTTACCTTAACACACTTGTTAGACGGCAACACACGTGGGGTTTGTTGCGACCTGTTTTATTACATTACATTCGGACATAAAACGCCCACGACGCAAGCAGGTGCCTTTCGTGTCGTCCAGAAAGCAATTTACTCGTTATTGACACATTCTTTCGGTAGTTGTAAGCCGCTATTAGTCCCGGGACTATCCTCCTAGACACGAAGCCATAGACGACGTCGCAAACCATACTTCAGATTATTCCGCTGTGAGGCGCCACTGCATGTTCAATGCATTCTGGGTATTATTTTGGTGTTTACGCAACGTCAAGATGGCGTCACCGCATACAATCATATTCTGTAGACAATTATACATTTTATATTCTATGTTATATCTTCTTGGCGCAATTTACACAAGCTCATTAATTTTATACGTGTTATACCAGTCCCCTGGAAATATTGTATTTACCTCCAGATCGCAAAAGTTAAGAATATTTCTCAGTACTTTTGCGCCAGTCATGGTTTTCCCAAGATGAGAGACATTTGCGAAGTGATCTATTGAAAGGGATGCCTGCCGTCATTATGCCGTCATTCCATCGGAAGCCACAACATCACTGTACTGTCACTCTCCCAGCAGAGGTCGCCGGTGTCGCACATATATATAGTCCCTCTGCCCGTGCGCTCTTTGCCTTCGACACGCTCCGCTAGGGGCTACGTAAGCGTATAGCGATGCAGCCCCACCACCGTGCGGGGAGCTTGCGTCGGTGATGTTTTGAGCAATAGTTGCATTTTTCTTGTGGCTGTATGGGTTGGACTTGTTGTCGTAACCGGCCACGGTTACCCCCACTACAGCTGCTACATGTGCTTATGGTTGGGCGATCATCTGTTGCCCCAGTTGCCTGGGACACGGGGAACTCATGCACAACGCGACGAGCGTAACAATAGCGGCAGTCAGTCGTTGAAGAAGATGAGGGCGCATCCATTTTCATTGTTGGAGCTTTTGAGTGACGGCTGAATGCTTCGATGCTCTCCGTGATACCCCGGCAAGGGAATGAATTCCTTATTCGTCGTGGGCTGGCGGCCGGCGTGGTGGGCTTAATGGAAGGATCAGCACCGGAAGAGATGGTGAGTGGGTTGGGGGGGGGGGGGGTCCCGAGGGGGGGGGGGTCCCGGGTGGGGGGAGGAGAGGTAGGGGGAGGGGCAATGGGGGAGGGGGGGGGGGTGAAAGGAGTGGGGGATTAGGTTGATGGGAGCTGGCGGTGTGAGGAACAAGATGGGGGGTGGGGGTAGGGCGCAAGAAGAGCGGTGGGGGTGAGGAGGGGGTGGGGCGGTGTGAGGAACAGGGGGGTGGGGGGTTGTAAGAAGAGCGGCGGGAGTGAGGGGGTGGGGCGGTGTGAGGAACAAGGGCGACACAAGTTAGATCAATTCATAGTTCTCTCTGGCGTGATTGTGGTAATGGTACTTTCAGTTATGTCCATATTGCGAGGCACGTACGATAAATTAAACACAACCATGCAAAAAGAGTCAACAACTGTGTTGTGGTTACATGAATAATTCTTGTGTTGATATTGGGCACTGGGGGGCCAATAATGCATTTGCCAGCCCGTCTCTCCACACACACGCACACACACACATACACACACAGACATAAATATGTCCCACAAATACCCAAAGATGATGTAACACCATATTTACTTTTTTCTACAGACAATAAAATGTTTTAAACGACTCTTACAGCCATTTTGTTTAGGTGGATGTCAGGCTGGTACAAACAGGTGCGCGATGAGACATTCTAGTGTACTACGTCATTAAAATTGCGCATCGTTGGCGTGTTTGCCACTTACCATCAAGATAGATGTGATAATGTAAACATTTCTCAAAAAGTCTAAACAGATCAAACAGTGCGTCTAGTTCATATTTACGAAACCATTTAATGGTTATTATTTGGAGGACCAAGTAGTTTATGAGCAGCTTTAAATGATTCCATTGTCTCATTGGCATCTGTCGCATGTAGTTGGCTGCTTATCTACAGTTTATAAAGCGAAACGCACTTTACTGCATTTTTACAATGTGCATGAACAGTTTTTATAATAAAAGGCTTTAGTTTTTTATTTAGTGAGACATTCTTTTCGAAGTTTATTTTTGAACGATTGCGATCAAATTTGTGAGCCACCATTAAATTAGTCCCCAATACCTTCTTATTTGGAAAGCAATTCGATACAATAATATAATGTATTCTACAACCGCTTCACTCTTCCAAAAGAGGGAGCTCGAACGATTTCGCCAGTGGCAGAGTTACGAACGCAGCTCAGCGGAATACGGGGCTTAGTCGGCTAACGTTACCATGTATATAATGGGCGTTCTTAGCCGACTAAGCCCCGTAGATGGCTAAACTATGTACGTGAACTAGGCCACAGCTTACTTATGTTGGTTATGTTCATTTTGGATGCTAAGTTGAAAGATTTCAACATTTTTTTATCGCATTGTACCGTGTCCTATAATTATTTTTGTTTGTTACAATCATTCTCCCTTTCGAGTTTTAAGGTAAGCCACCCATAATGAGCCTCGGCGATTTTGAGCAGACCTCGGTAAACATCGGCAAACTTCGGCGGGCTGTAGCCCTGATATTTTAAGCAGTCTTAATGAAACAAAGCACGAATAAAACACAGCAAAAGAAGTGGTGACATAGGTAAAATAAATAGAACGTCGTATAATAAGCTTCGGCAATTTAGAGAAGACCTCGGTAAACATCGACAAACATCGGCGGGTGTCAGTGAAAGGAGAATCCCTAACTCGTTACGTCATTTACAGGGAATCCCAATTCGTGACGTCATTCACAGGGTATTTCCCCGAGAATGGCTCTTCGTGATAAATTCCGAATATTCAAGAAACAAACATGGAGAAAACGTGTAAATAGTTCAGAAAACATTTGTGTAGATCATAATTATATCGGAGACCATTATATATAACCAGATTTATTAAAATGTGAGCACAAGGCGTAAATTACTGATAAAATGTGAAATAAGCTGCTCAAAAAAAATATTTCTGAAATAACATTTTCAAGTTTCAGGACGTGTTTCTCGGGAAATTTGCACGGCTACCTGTATTTTTCTTTATTTTTATTACAAGAACTATGTATTTATAAGTTTTTAAACGTGGTTTGGTGTCAAGATTTTCATTTTTGATGAAATTATAGCCAATTTTGTGAAGGTGGTGATTTCTAATTTTGGCCAAAACGGTCCTGTTTTTGCATAACTGCACTTTATTATTGCCATTCTGTTATTTTCTGTGGCTACTATTTACATTGTTGAATATCATTTCTGTATTGCACTAGGTTTATGCTTTCCAAAGAGCTATTACTGATGATAATGACTTAATATTGAGCTGAATTGTAGCAAAATTACATATACGTGGTAGGTGTCAAGTTTTGGTCATTTTGTGAAATGGGGGTATACTTGGAAAATGGGGAATATTTTTTTAACGAGACGGTAAAGTATCCTAAAAATTCGCCAGAAGGTGTGCAATTGGGTATACTTTCATAAAATCATCACAAATACAGAGTTCTTTCACCTTGCTATTATGGGTGACTTACCTTAAGGACAATTTTAATGGTTTTACGAGGTGCCTTCGCAGACGCTCTCTGTCGGTCGTTCGCCGCCAGCGTGACCAGACAAACAGCGAAATGATGGCCTGGGGAATTGGGACTCGCCCGCTGTTGCTACAGGCGGTAACCGCGTCTGTTTGCTTCTCTGTTGTGAAGCAACAGGAAAAGTCCATACAAATAGGCTTTTCAATCGACCGGGTGGTACAAAATGACGTCACAGGCAGGCGGCCAGACAGGCAGGTCTTAGGCGATCGCCGGTCGGTCCAAAGCAACATCAAACTGGTGAAACGCCATGTTGTTTTTCATATGCACAAAACACCGGTCTATATACTTGAACGCGTGTAAATGCGGCTTATACAGCAATATATATTATATATATATATACAATATATACCCATGAGAAACATGTTACATGGTTGAGGTAGGAATAACGTATTTAGGTCCTTATTAAATATAGACAATGATATATTGCATTCCCAAGTAGAGCTAAAAAGATATGCCTTCAGATAGATTTGCCGTCAGCTTGGTGCAGGTTGATAACTGTAATGGTGAGTGTCGTTCTTATAAAAATGCTGCATGAATAATAACTGGATAGTCATAATATACCGAGAAATAGGTTTTTTTTTTATAGATAAATGGATGTATTTTCGCAAGATATCAGCAATGAGATTGGGGACAGTGCTTGCATTGTTATGCAATGTAGCATGATTTGTGCAGCTAACTTCCAAAACTTTTATGTGTTGTTATATCATTTATCTAGTCTCTAATTAATTGTAGTTCGTCAGCCCCGGTGGCACAATCGGTTAGCGCGCCGTACTTATAGACAGTATTACCAGCCCGCTATGGCGCGGGTCTGGCTCGCTGCGAGAGATGCGGAGGTTGTGAGTTCGAGCCTCACCCGGAGCACTGGCATTTTGCTCTTCTTTTGTAACATTCATACGCTTCGTGTGCCCGTTGCTCAAAGAAATTTGCGATATTAATACCATTGAATTCTGCCTCCACTTGAAGGCGTGGCCAACACCATTTGCGTATTTCACTTGATTACGTCATTCATGGTTGCACTGACTGATTCAGAATTGTATGTTGACTTGGCAGTCGGAGCAGAGTGGCGCAGTGTAAGCGTGCTGGGCCCATAACCCAGAGGTCCGTGGATCGAAACCACGCTCTGCTAACGATTTTTTTTTTTTTTTTATTGTACATTTTAAATACAGCCCAACCCAAATTAAACCAGATATCAACAATAACATACAGATGTATTGAAAATTACTTCGACAGAAACATTGTCTACATTGGGCCCTTTCGGGCGATGTAATCAAAGAGTGAATTGCGTCATCCATGGCTGAACTGATTAGTTCAGCATTGTGTGTCGACTTGACAGTTGGAGCAGAGTGGCGCAGTGGAAGCGTGCTGGGCCCATAACCCAGAGTTCCGTGGATCGAAACCACGCTCTGCTAAATTTTGTTTTTAGATATCAATTTCAAATGCGATCCAAACCAAACTGAACAATTTATCAAAAATAGAATTAATTTTTTTAGAAGTCTGGAAACTAATCGGCATCGATAGGGTTCCAAACGATTGTATTAAACAAAAACACCGAATAATACTTGACTCTTATTAGACAGAAAGTGTTATCTGGATCCAATCAGATCCCATACAAACGATATTTTGACCCCACGCGTGAGTTGCTTAGCCTTCTGTATCGACAATCGGTGGTCAGCCCCGGTGGCACAATCGGTTAGCGCGCCGTACTTATAGACAGTATTCCAGCCCGCTATGGCGCGGGTCTGGCTCGCTGCGAGAGATGCGAGGTTGTGAGTTCGAGCCTCACCCGGGGCACTGGCATTTTGCCCTTCTTTTGCAACATTCATACGCTTCGTATGCCCGTTGCTCAAAGTAATTTGCGATATTAGTCCCATTGAATTTTTTCCTCCACTTGAAGGCGTGGCTAACACCATTTGAGTATTTCACTTGATTACGTCATTCATGGTTGCACTGACTGGTTCAGAATTGTATGTTGACTTGGCAGTCGGAGCAGAGTGGCGCAGTGGAAGCGTGCTGGGCCCATAACCCAGAGGTCCGTGGATCGAAACCACGCTCTGCTAGCGATTTTTTTTTTTTTATTTATTCTACATTTTAAATACAGCCCAACCCAAATTAAACCATATATCAACAATAACATACAGATGTATTGAAAATTACTTCGACAGAAACATTGTCTACATTGGGCCCTTTCGTGCGATGTAATCAAAGAGTGAATTGCGTCATCCATGGCTGAACTGATTAGTTCAGCATTGTGTGTCGACTTGACAGTTGGAGCAGAGTGGCGCAGTGGAAGCGTGCTGGGCCCATAACCCAGAGGTCCGTGGATCGAAACCACGCTCTGCTAAAGTTTGTTTTTAAATATCAATTTCAAATGCGATTTAAACCAAACTGAACAATTTATCAAAAATAGAATTAAATTTTTTAGAAGTCTGGAAACTAATCGGCATCGATAGGGTTCCAAACGATTGTATTAAACAAAAACACTGAATAATACTTGACTCTTATTATACAGAAAGTGTTATCTGGATCCAATCAGATCCCATACAAACGATATTTTGACCCCACGCGTGAGTTGCTTAGCCTTCTGTATCGACAATCGGTGGTCAGCCCCGGTGGCACAATCGGTTAGCGCGCCGTACTTATAGACAGTATTCCAGCCCGCTATGGCGCGGGTCTGGCTCGCTGCGAGAGATGCGGAGGTTGTGAGTTCGAGCCTCACCCGGAGCACTGGCATTTTGCTCTTCTTTTGTAACATTCATACGCTTCGTATGCCCGTTGCTCAAAGTAATTTGCGATATTAGTCCCATTGAATTTTTGCCTCCACTTGAAATCGTGGCCAACACCATTTGAGTATTTCACTTGATTACGTCATCCATGGTTGCACTGACCGGTTCAGAATTGTATGTTGCCTTAGCAGTCGGAGCAGAGTGGCGCAGTGGAAGCGTGCTGGGCCCAGAACCCAGAGGTCCGTGGATCGAAACCACGCTCTGCTAACAATTTTTTTTTTTTTTTTTGTACATTTAAAATACAGCCTAACCCAAATTAAACCATATATCAACAATAACATACAGATGTATTGAAAATTACTTCGACAGAAACATTATCTACATTGGGCCCTTTCGTGCGATGTAATCAAAGAGTGAATTGCGTCATCCATGGCTGATTAGTTCAGCATTGTGTTTCGACTTGACAGTTGGAGCAGAGTGGCGCAGTGGAAGCATGCTGGGCCCATAACCCAGAGGTCCGTGGATCGAAACCACGCTCTGCTAAATTTTGTTTTTAAATATCAATTTCAAATGCGATCTAAACCAAACTGAACAATTGATCAAAAATAGAATTAAATTTTTTAAAAGTCTGGAAACTAATCGGCATCGATAGGGTTCCAAACGATTGTATTAAACAAAAACACCGAATAATACTTGACTCTTATTATACAGAAAGTGTTATCTGGATCCAATCAGATCCCATACAAACGATATTTTGACCCCACGCGTGAGTTGCTTAGCCTCCTGTATCGACAATCGGTGGTCAGCCCCGGTGGCACAATCGGTTAGCGCGCCGTACTTATAGACAGTATTCCAGCCCGCTATGGCGCGGGTCTGGCTCGCTGCGAGAGATGCGGAGGTTGTGAGTTCGAGCCTCACCCGGAGCACTGGCATTTTGCTCTTCTTTTGTAACATTCATACGCTTCGTGTGCCCGTTGCTCAAAGAAATTTGCGATATTAATACCATTGAATTCTGCCTCCACTTGAAGGCGTGGCCAACACCATTTGCGTATTTCACTTGATTACGTCATTCATGGTTGCACTGACTGATTCAGAATTGTATGTTGACTTGGCAGTCGGAGCAGAGTGGCGCAGTGGAAGCGTGCTGGGCCCATAACCCAGAGGTCCGTGGATCGAAACCACGCTCTGCTAACGGATTTTTTTTTTTTTTTTTCTTGTACATTTGAAATACAGCCTTACCCAAATTAAACCATATATCAACAATAACATACAGATGTATTGAAAATTACTTCGACAGAAACATTATCTACATTGGGCCCTTTCGTGCGATGTAATCAAAGAGTGAATTGCGTCATCGATGGCTGAACTGATTAGTTCAGCATTGTGTTTCGACTTGACAGTTGGAGCAGAGTGGCGCAGTGGAAGCATGCTGGGCCCATAACCCAGAGGTCCGTGGATCGAAACCACGCTCTGCTAGCGATTTTTTTTTTATTTATTGTACATTTTAAATACAGCCCAACCCAAATTAAACCATATATCAACAATAAAATACAGATGTATTGAAAATTACTTCGACAGAAACATTGTCTACATTGGGTCCTTTCGTGCGATGTAATCAAAGAGTGAATTGCGTCATCCATGGCTGAACTGATTAGTTCAGCATTGTGTGACGACTTGACAGTTGGAGCAGAGTGGCGCAGTGGAAGCGTGCTGGGCCCATAACCCAGAGGTCCGTGGATCGAAACCACGCTCTGCTAAATTTTGTTTTCAAATATCAATTTCAAATGCGATCTGAAGCAAACTGAACAATTTATCAAAAATAGAATTAAATTTTTTAGAAGTCTGGAAACTAGTCGGCATCGATAGGGTTCCAAACGATTGTATTAAACAAAAACACTGAATAATACTTGACTCTTATTATACAGAAAGTGTTATCTGGATCCAATCAGATCCCATACAAACGATATTTTGACCCCACGCGTGAGTTGCTTAGCCTTCTGTATCGACAATCGGTGGTCAGCCCCGGTGGCACAATCGGTTAGCGCGCCGTACTTATAGACAGTATTCCAGCCCGCTATGGCGCGGGTCTGGCTCGCTGCGAGAGATGCGGAGGTTGTGAGTTCGAGCCTCACCCGGAGCACTGGCATTTTGCTCTTCTTTTGTAACATTCATACGCTTCGTATGCCCGTTGCTCAAAGTAATTTGCGATATTAGTCCCATTGAATTTTTGCCTCCACTTGAAGGCGTGGCCAACACCATTTGAGTATTTCACTTGATTACGTCATCCATGGTTGCACTGACCGGTTCAGAATTGTATGTTGCCTTAGCAGTCGGAGCAGAGTGGCGCAGTGGAAGCGTGCTGTGCCCATAACCCAGAGGTCCGTGGATCGAAACCACGCTCTGCTAACAATTTTTTTTTTTTTTTTTTTTTTGTACATTTGAAATACAGCCTAACCCAAATTAAACCATATATCAACAATAACATACAGATGTATTGAAAATTACTTCGACAGAAACATTATCTACATTGGGCCCTTTCGTGCGATGTAATCAAAGAGTGAATTGCGTCATCGATGGCTGAACTGATTAGTTCAGCATTGTGTGTCGACTTGACAGTTGGAGCAGAGTGGCGCAGTGGAAGCGTGCTGGGCCCATAACCCAGAGGTCCGTGGATCGAAACCACGCTCTGCTAACGATTTTTTTTTCTTTGTTAATTATACATTTCAATTGCAGCCCGACCCAAATTGAGCAAGAAAGCAATAATATCATACGGATGTATTAACAAATTTCATCAGTAGATTGTTATCCCCAAACGAAAACGGGTTTAAATTTTCAAAATCAAAAATTGTATGCTTGCACTTTTGTAATAAGCGACGCCAACATGAAGACCCAACATTATGTCTGGGCAACGACCCCATCCCTATTGTGCCACAGGTGAAATTCTTGGGTGTGGTATTTGATAAAAAACTGAATTTCATAGCACATATAAAACAGCTTAAAGAAAAATGTACCAAACCTTTAAATATTTCAAAAGTATTATCCAACACTAATTGGGGATCTGACACAGAAACTCTCTTAAATATATATAAAACGCTTATTCGTTCGAAACTAAATTACAGCTGTACGATATACGGGACATCACACAAATCATACTTACAGATGCTTGACCCTATACATAACCAAGTTCTAAGATTGTGCACAGGAACCTTCCGCACAACACCCACGGAAAGTCTCTCTATATGGAAGCCGATGAAGCATCCTTATACCCAAGAAGAGAAAAATTGGCGCTTCAATATGCATTAAAACTCAAATCTATCCCAAACAATCCGACATATGAAGACGTATTTCATCCTCAATACTTGTAAGGCCATATCGTGCCATGCAAAGTTTTCCAACTGTATTGGTTTGATTTGATTTGATTTAGTTTTAACGGCATTTTAGCCTGTAAGGCCATATCGTGCCATGCAAATGTTTCCAACTGTATTGGGCTCGTTCACGATTGCTTCACCAATGCCAATTAATGCTTGGACTAAAAATAGATTCTTCGACGTCGGAGCAGAGTGGCGCAGTGGAAGCGTGCTGGGCCCATAACCCAGAGGTCCGTGGATCGAAACCACGCTCTGCTAAAGGCGATTTTTTTCTCATATGTTTTGTGGGGTTGGGCAAACCTGATCCAAATATAAAGCCATCTCACCACTGGCACCAGTTGGGGCCTGAATGTAACACATATTTAGCTGACTACATTACTTCTCTAGATCATACAATGATGGTCAGTGCCTTTGTGTGGTTGATTGGTTGTATATTCAGGACGCTTTAAATTCTTTTGCTCATATCGCGTCTCATATAGTTGAATATAAGTCTCCAGTTCTTATGCCTGGAGTTCAAACTTATTTTCTGTTGAAGGAATAAAATAATTTGTCACCTCCTTCTTACCTCATTCGGCAGTTGGCCTACTTTCAAAGGACTGAGGTGGGGGTAGGGGGGGGGTGAGGGTACGGGCAGGGGGTGGCTTAAGTCTCATTCCCGATCGCGGCCCATCCCGCGGCCGTCCGGTTTTCAATTAAGTCCGGCCTCTGCTCCCACCAGCTCACCCCTACACCACACACATAAAGATACATTTTGGGTGGCGAATAAACGACCGTGGTGGATATGGTTGGGCCTTCGGTGTGGTCAGGTGTAGGGGGTGGGGGAGTGAGCTAGGAATAGTGGGGGTGAGGGTGGGGGAATGCCCGGGGGTAGTGGGGGCGAGTACAGCCACGGACTGACCCCACGCCGCGGCAGCCTCATCTCCAAGCCGCTGGTATCCAAAATGGAGACTACTTGTCCATGGGTGACTGGGATTTCCGGTGATTAGGATCGATAAAGATCAATATTGGTCATCGCACTGCCATGTTAATCACACCGACGAGAGAGATCTCGGCCTCTCTCCCTCCCTCTACACGCCCACTCGGATCCACATCCAATTGCTGTCAATTTCTGACGTCTCCGTCAAGTTCAATACACCCGTATGTTGTGGTCAAACACTGCTGCCGGATTCCACAAGGCTGCATGGTCGGGTCCAGCACAGCATGTTACAAGGCCTCCCTGTAAGGCACTTTGCGATGAACGATCTGTCCGCCCGCAACATATTTTGATGGTGGAGAGGCCGACCGAGACTCCTGCCATATCTATGTAACAGCTCAAGTTTTGAATCGACCGATCCAGGCTGTCAATCATTCATTGACGTCACTGTTGGTTTTGTGGCGAAAAAAGGTCTTCCACGTGCGTTATGTCCGACAACCAATCCGACAAACTAAGCAGTTTGGCACTTTCTTGTCAGTTTCAGAGATGAGTACTTCTCACTTGTACCTCCCATCAGCAAGAATATGATTGTCAATTTCATATTCACGATTAACGATCAAGGACTCAAGCGTGGGTACCTTAACCACGGACACATCATTCACGTAGGTGGGTGGGTTGTGTGGCGGGCAAGTTATGATTTTAATTCATTATTTTATATTTTCCGGTCATGTTGCAATGAACGTACATTTGGGCGTGACAGTAACATATCATATTTACAGTCTGGCATGTTTTGAAACACAGCCGGTGGCTTGGTAAGGCGACGACATGCACACAAATATCGGACAGCCGATACATGGAAAACGTGTAAACATGTTGTGCTGCCCTCTAGTGACTCGGTTCGTAGTTAATTGATGAGTTGTGCTTCCATCTAGTGAGCCATTTGGAAAGAATATTGCAACGACGCGGCGGGCAAATCAATGTATATATTCCGTCTGGGACAAAAAAGGCTAATTTAAGTGGCGTTCACTATTTTTGCTTTACCATGACCATAGTTTATGTTGCCACGCGTTGCCGACTGTTTTCGCCAAAAAGGGTTTGCGCCAACACAGTGTTTTCGCCAACACAGTGTTTTCGCCAACACCGTGTTTTCGCCAACGCAGTGTTTTCGCCAACACAGTGTTTTCGCCAACACAGTGTTTTCGCCAACGCAGTGTTATCGCCAACGCAGTGTTTTCGCCAACACAGTGTTTTCGCCAACACAGTGTTTTCGCCAACGCAGTGTTTTCGCCAACAGTGTTTTCGCCTACACAGCATTTTCGCCAACGCAGTTTTAGCGGCAACGAAGTGTTTTCGCCAACACAGTGTTTTCGCCAACACAGTGTTTTCGCCAGAGCAGTGTTTTTGCCAACGCAGTGTTATCGCCAACACAGTGTTTTCGCCAACAGTGTTTTCGCCAACAGTGTTTTCGCCAACACAGTATTTTCGCCAACACAGTGTTTCCGCCAACACAGCGTTTTCGCCGACACAGTGTTTTCGCCAACACAATGAATATAATAATGAAGTCCCTTATTCTCGGACGAAATGACCTACCTTTACCATAGCGCAAGGTACGATTCGTCTTTATGACCCAGTTTGTCATGTCATGGCAAAATCTCAGTTGTAACTATACGCTCTTTTCCTGGACACGTACTCCGTTACACAGTCTGAATGGAGATGAGTGTGGCAGGGGGCGGGTGGTGGTGGGGACGAAAGCTGGGGGGGGGGGGTCTATATGAAGATGAGACGAGTCAGTGTGGGGTAGGGGGGGGGGCTTCTCTATATGTACTAGATACAGATCTATAATGCATCAAGGCGCCTCAGACCCTGTCCATTTCCGGTTCCCTTTCAACCCAGATTTTGACCAGAGACAAATTGAGGGAATCAGAGTGGGAGGTCGAGGGGGGGGGGGGGGGTCACGGAGTGGGGGAGGGAGAGGATGGGGGGGGCTGCATAATTGATGTAGGGTGGCGTTTGGGTCTGATTCATACTCAGCATAACAATAAATGAAACCCCGAATATATGGCATAATATTTATGGAATGGCAGGATCCAGAAAATATGGATAGGGGGTGGGGGCGGTTTCAGGGTCGGAGATATGCCGGAAAGGGGGGCCGGTTTTGGTTTTCATTTGTTAAATGGTATAAATTATATAAATTTCGACCCTCAAAATGGGGGCCCGGGCCTGGTCGGTTGCTTTAGCTATAACTGGATGCTGTAGGCCACCTCCCTCTGCCCACCCCTCCGGCCCCCCACTGCCATTAATAGACCAACCCTGAGCGGTCAACACAGACCACAAAAAGCATTCGTAGTGTTGGACTATTGGACTGGTTGCTGGACCCTCAGCGCCGGATATGAAGAGAGTCTGGCTCGTTGCGAAAGATATGGAGGTTTGAATCCATGGGTTGAGTTTTTTTTAGTTTTTTATTGTACATTTTAAATACAGCCCAACCCAAATTAAACCATAGAGCAACAATAACATACAGATGCATTGAAAATTGCTTCGACAGAAACATTGTCTACATTGGGCCCTTTCATGCGATGTAATCAAAGAGTGAATTGCGTCATCCATGGCTGAACTGATTAGTTCAGAATTGAATGTTGTCGTGGCAGTTGGAGCAGAGTGGCGCAGTGGAAGCGTGCTGGGCCCATAACCCAGAGGTCCGTGGATCGAAACCACGCTCTGCTAACAAATTTTTTTTACATTTTTTTATTATACATTTTAAATACAGCCGAACCCAAATTAAACCATATATCGACAATAACATACAGATGTGTTGAAAATTACTTCGACAGAAACATTGTCTACATTGGGCCCTTTCATGCGATGTAATCAAAGAGTGAATTGCGTCATCCATGGCTGAACTGATTAGTTCAGAATTGAATGTTGTCGTGGCAGTTGGAGCAGAGTGGCGCAGTGGAAGCGTGCTGGGCCCATAACCCAGAGGTCCGTGGATCGAAACCACGCTCTGCTAACAAATTTTTTTTACATTTTTTTATTATACATTTTAAATACAGCCCAACCCAAATTAAACCATATATCGACAATAACATACAGATGTGTTGAAAATTACTTCGACAGAAACATTGTCTACATTGGGCCCTTTCATGCGATGTTTGATTTTGATTTGATTTGATTAGTTGTTAACGGCATTTTAGCCTGTAAGGCCATATCGTGCCGTGCAAAGTTATGACTTTTTATGTCGAACTTGATAAAACCCTGAAATAATAGGTCTTGCATGAGTACAATGATAGATATCCCGGATAAAACCCTGAAATAGTTGATTTAAACGTACATCACTTGATTGGTATCAAATGTAAAACCCTGAAAAACAACGTGGAATTTTGCATAGATATGGATAAATTACATAAATGTTGTTTAATGTGTTGAAATAATATCCTACGTTCATCCGTGGGGAAGGACAGAAATTAATATCTGGTACGTAAGAGAAGAGAGTCATATTCGGTAATATAGGCCAATGTCTTTGATAAAATTGATAATGGTGTCATCTTTAACTGATTTAAAGAGAGCACAGAGTGATGGTGCACTAAAATATCTTTTTCGAATGTGAGAAAAATCAACGCAGTTTAATAAGATGTGTTCCACAGTAAGATTATGCTGACATGGATCAAAACCACGCTCTGCTAACGATTTTTTTTTTTTTTATTGTACATTTTAAATACAGCCCAACCCAAATTAAACCAGATATCAACAATAACATACAGATGTATTGAAAATTACTTCGACAGAAACATTGTCTACATTGGGCCCTTTCGTGCGATGTAATCAAAGAGTGAATTGCGTCATCCATGGCTTAACTGATTAGTTCAGAATTGTATGTTTATTTGGCAGTTGGAGCAGAGTGGCGCAGTGGAAGCGTGCTGGGCCCATAACCCAGAGGTCCGTGGATCGAAACCACGCTCTGCTAACCATTATTTTCTCTCTTGTTTTTTTATTGGCTTTTGCAGACCTGACAACTTTAAATTCTTTAAGAATGGTCCCTGTAGTTTTAAATTTTGTTTATAGTATTGAGCTTCTATTTACTTTTCGGTCAGCTTCTGAAATATGTATTTCAATGGACAGAACAGTTTCCATGGGCACTGATTACCAGAGCTGGCCTAAAGGCCAGAGCAGACAGCTTGCAGAAAGTCAGCGATCGTGAGAGTTGTTAACAAAATCACCAGAAGCTCAATCATGTCATGTGTTTGTCACCTATATATGAATACCTACATAACTGAAAACGTTTCATAATTCAAAAATATAGGTCCAATAGTCCCAGTGACTCTTGTAAAAGACTCAGCACTCATTTTTGTCAGGGTACCCTGTTGCAAGGACCGTTTTCGGCCGCCATTGCCGTTGTTCTCTAAAGTTCAAAGTGTCCAATGTTGTTGGCCCCACCCCGCGTATCACATGCGGTCTTCAATTACCTGCTTTCAGGCCCACGAAAAAAGTCACTTTGACCAACCGTTGAAAACAATCATGGCGCCTAAGCGGTCAGCGTAGATGTTGGGCTCTTGTTAAAAAGCCCAGCGATTCGCACATAAGACATTTATTTGCGAAAAAGCAAGCAACAAATGAAAAGTTGAATGACTTGTAGTTATATTAGTTTTAAAGAAATGTGAAAACAGCAAAGATATTATTGTGAAATTGCAATTTTTTATGACACCAGGAGAGTTTCACCGGCAAAAAAGCTGGTATCTGCTGCCACTTTAGTGCGAGCCTGTGAGTGATGAAGTGGCCTGTCGTAAGGGCACTGAGAGAGAGCAGAAACTGGCGGTGGAGCTAGAGGTGATTGTATTTAGTGGCGGATCCGAGGGGGGGGGGGGGTGATAAGTAAGGAATGTTAAGTCGAACTTGCTTGTACAACTGTACAATTACGGACATAGATGGAATAGAACTCATTGAGCTCCTAATATTTGTACAATTCTTTCAATATCTCCACAATTTAGTCTCAATTTGGGTACTAATTTGTAACTGTATAAAACCTCTCGGCTTTGGCCCACTATTATTATATTCTCCTCCTACTCACGACAAACATAGAGCAGAGACGATGAAATTATTAATACCATTTTGCTTCTTGAAACTAAAAACAAACGGATATACTTAATTACTTGTTGACTTGTATGGAATGTGCCTTAATCTCAGCCATATAGGCAGGGGAGTGTGCAGGAATCCTTGAAAGGGGGGCACAATAAAAACGACCGGGCGGGGGGGGGGCGGTGGGGGGGGTGCACACCTAAATCTTGCGACCAGGGGTGGAGGGGGAGGGGCACGTGCTGAAAGGGGGGGGGGGCACACGTGCGTCCTGTGCCCCCCCTACATAAGCTACGATTCTGTGAATAAGTATGACAATAAATTCGGCTAATTTCACATCCCCTATGTTAATTGTAGCTACTTCCGCGCGCCACCTACATTCTGCTGTGAGACTAAAAAAAATATTTATTATGAAACATAAATAGAATTGTCTTGAACGCAGTGGAATATCAATATCAGCAGGAGGTAGCCTATACTAATTCCTCATCTTCATCATACGATTGGTTAAATAACTGTATGTACCGCATCAATGTAACTTGAAATAATCAGATTTATTGCCTAATCTGGCATATACCTCTCGGTGCCTTAAATTCCCCAAAAACTTCAATGACCATTTCTTGACGAAGAATTGCCGTCTTTCCATGCAAATTCCAGCGTTCTGAGGTGTGGATCCCACCCTCATCCCCTCGGTCGTGAACAAAGAGAGAGCAAAGACCATCCTCCCGGTCACACGTTTTGACACCCCCCCCGCCTTACCTGATACTGATAGATTTAGATATTATTTGGAAAAAAAACCCGGGGCGAGGGTTCCCCAGTTTGCCCCAAAGAGCACACACTACAAAACAAACTTTGGTGGGGGGTGGGGGGTGGGGGGGGGGGGGTGTACCCCTTGGATATATCAGTGACTAAGAATTTATTTTTGTCCAATACATGCCATGGCGGTTACATTTAAATCACATATATTATCATCAATTCGGAAAATCCATTGTTTCTTTTTTTTTAAGATATCATTTAAAAAAAAAAAAGTCCTAGTGCCCGTCGCAGTAGTAGGCCGAAGTCCGGGCCGCGTTATCTTCCTATGAGGCATATGCTCACTATGAGGCATATTGCTCACTATGAGGCATATGCTCACTATGGGTCATATGCTCACTATGAGGCATATGCTCACTATGAGGCATATGCTCACTATGGGTCATATGCTCACTATGAGGCATATGCTCACTATGAGGCATATGCTCACTATGAGGCATATGCTCACTATGAGGCATACGCTCACTATGGGTCATTTGCTAAACCTTTGAGCCGGCATGGCGGTGGGTGACCTGGCTACATTAGTCACCATAGACTTGTTTGCGGGCACGCTAGGTTGTGAGGAGATGAATAAATAACTGCCACAACCCGGGATCGCCTTGACGATGGCAGCAGGTCGATGCGAGATGTTTGTCTGCACGGCCAGGCTCTTCTTTGCGAGTCTTACTCAGCGCCTCTCACTGATTGAAACCGTGTCTGGGACAAGCGAACACCAGGCCAAGCCGAGGAGTCAGTCTGTCAGTCCCACCGGTCGATTTAACCATTTGAGACCGACTCCGTGGATATGTTATCCGTGTCCACGGTACAAAATTACCATTGTTTTGTTTTAATGTAGAATAATAACGTTCAGACACAATAATGGAAAATAAATAAGAGGAGAAAACTGAGGAAAAGACTCCCCCCCCCCCACCAATCTCCTCGCTATGAAATGCTGTCTTTGGTCTTAAATTCGTAGTTTAAATAAAAGAAAGAAAAGAAGCCGGAAGGGTTCCAGTGAAAGGTCCAGTGAAATAAATAAACACGTTCGGGTTATGAGCGAGGAACGGCTGTATCATACATAGCACATCGACATGCCTGGGTGCGTGGTAGGGGTTGAGGGAGGGGGTACAGGGGGAATGAGAGGGGGGGGGCGGGTTAGATATCTGTGTGTGTATGGTCCGGGAACAGGAATATACAGGAAGGATGGACACATGCCAAGCATCAGCATGAGCGGTCACGTGACCGCCAGATTAACCACTTGCAATCTGTCGGAAGCAGGGTGTTCGTTCCGGGCGGAGCCAGGGTGAATGGGGTGTTGGTTTAATCAAGGTGGATGTTGTGGTGGATAGGGGGCGATCGGTAGGTGTGTGTTGGGGGGGGGGGCAAAAAGCGTTAAAGGATAAATTTTCCCATTTGGTCCATCGGCCTAGAAAACATGTACCCATGTACACGGCCCAACCCCTCTCCCGAACTCTTGTTTGACCCCTCTCGCCCCCCTCCCTTCCTCCCGCCAACCCCACCCCCTAACCCCACACACCCCAGCGGCCATCACGGACAGGCCTAGAGGACCGATTGCCATTGCTATTCATCAATGGACTCTTACCATGATATAATGTGCCATGTCAGAACGCGCCCTCCCATAAATCACCATCCCACCTGATATCATTCCTTACCCCCCTCTCCCCATCTCCCACCTCTCCTCCCCTCCCCAGTTTCTGCACTGCACCGTCTCCCCCCAGCAAGCACACACCCTCACCCACACACACACCTACCCCCAACTCTAACCCCCAACCCCAACCCAACCCTCCTGTCAATTTCCCACCGCTGCACAAAGAGACATATTCGAACCTTTTCCCCTGCGCAGCGCCCTCTATATGATAGATGCGCCAAGGCCGTCGTCACAGCCGACTGGTTGCCAATGGCAACACAACAAGAGCCGCGCGGAAGCTGGACCGACGCGAGCCGCTATACAGGGACCCAGCCTACTGCGTCAGTAGCTACGGCCTCCCCCATTGGAGGACAGAGCACCAAGCACGGAGTAACCGCGAAAAGCTCTTATTGAGCAACATATATCTTCACCCCATCTGAGATAATATATCTTCTCGTTGCCCATCCCAGCGTGCGTATTATCAAGCCTTCTACAGCCGACACGACGACACGTGGCATTTCGGGTTCTCATCGACCAACGGGATTTGAAGTTTATAAATCGCGTAGCGCCGACTTGTGGACGGAGCAGCATATAAACTTAATGTCTTTACTGATTGATTTAATTAACGTGATCCTCGGCTAATACATACATAGGCCTACCCCCGCTACGGATTCGGGGTTCGAAATGCAGCGGGATCTGTCGTCCTTTTCCAGGCGATAGCCTTGATAAAGGATGCCACAGGCAAGCTTTGGATCCGGCTCTGATCATCTGTGTATTAATCAACAGTTGGTTATCACTGTGGGAGTATTAGGAGTGTCTTCCGTGCCTTAGTATTGTCGGCGTTGATCCGAAAGAACCACAAGAACAATGGGGTGTAACTCGAGCAAAGGATCAAGTCCGAAGGTAGGGTTAGCATCATAGCCGCCCAGTCTTACTCATTAATTAATAAGTTTAAAAAATGTTATTTGCCGGGGCATCAGCATGTCGGTGTGAAATATTGTCCACGTCATAATATATCAGTATCGTTCGTCCATCTACACCAGTAACTGGGGCATACTTCATCCTACCTATGTCTTTGTCGCGGAAAGTTTAACCCATCCTTCGCATGCACAAAAGTGGCTTAAAACACCAGTATTTAATAGCTAAACCGGCGGCCATATCTTGAGTACATGGCTCTCAAACTTGGCCGCCGCATGGCCGCACTAACACCAATGCCGCGATTAGACCGCGATTAGACCGTGATTAGACCGTGATTGGACCGTGATTGGACCGTGATTATAGACCGTAATTGGCGATGTGTCGACACATGGTCACAAAAGAATGAACGCACCATTCTGTCCCATTATTAATCAGCATAGCATATTGCCTTGTAATAGACAATAATTATTAGGTTTAATTTCTATCTTATTCTGCAGCACAGTCGTGACATCACACAGATTTCAGCTACAATGAAATAAAGGGAAGGGATTATTCGGAACGCCATTATTTCTTGTCTTCACACTAAACCGACCATATCATTAAACGCATAATTGTTAAAGCTACGCGCCCAATAAATCTGCACAGTACATTGAAATGAAGCTGACCCTAAGTTGGAAGTTATGTGAACTACGTCACAGATTTATGTGGAGTTCACCGGTTTATTGGACTATTTTAGGGATGCTGAGCAGGCTCCAGACAATAAATTTAAGTGATAACTAGGAGTCTAAGTGATAAGAATAAATCATTCTTGCGCTAATCAGGCCTTCAAATGTAATCCAGTGCATCCTGGCATGATTATGGCGGAAACAACTGTTCGCAGCTTTAAGTATTGCGTTGTACCGGTGTGACGTCATGCACTGTAGCTTTGCTCCTTGGTGACGTCATGCACTGTGGAGGGAGGTCCATCTATCATCTACCCACCTCCCCCGAGGACCATAGCTGGATCTGCATGGCCTTTGTACACATTCACCTTTAGAAATAACGGTCTGTTTCTCAATAATTAATATCGATATTGATCGTACTTCTTTTATGTGCTAGTTAAAGAACGAGCTGGTGTGCATTCGGCAAAATAAAGCACGAGACGCAATAGCGTCGAACGGTTTATTTGGGGAATGCACGACAGCGAGTTCTTTAACGTACTTATAAAATTGTAGTAACAAGGCATTACATTTTCTCATGATTTGGGCGGTTAATTTTCCATGTTTGGACACAGGAAATTGACTATTGTATCAATTGCACTACCCGACTAATACGTGAGAAACAACGGTTCGTCATTGTGGAGGCCCGGGGGGGCGGGGGGGGGGGTAGTGGTGGGAAGGCATGGAGGAAGTAGACATGTTGGAGGCTTGTTTTGTAAATCACCACACAAGGGTCAAGTCATTACATCTAACTTTCCTGAATACAACGCCCCATGAAAAACGATACGAAGGATCTAACACTTTAGTTTTTTTTTAAATAATCCATATGTCGTGTGGAAGAAGTTACTCGTGATTCGTGAATCAGCATTATTTGCTCGACCCTCGTGGTTGACGACATGGAGATTATTCGAAAACTGGGAAATAGGCTTACGCCGCACGTTGAACTAGGTGAATTGGGAACGCGCATTTCACGGACCAGCGCCTGTTCAAAATATTTGATCACCATGTATACATATCTTATATCTATAAGCTTATATTTACTGACACAATGGCATATGCATAGCTCCTTGTGTAGATTTCGGAACAATGCTGTAATTCGAGGGAGTCTATATTGTATACCTCAGCACTCATCTACGCATTGTTCTATAATCTTATATCACTAACGATGACACCGTTGCTAAATAATGGGATAGCACGACTGAACGAAAAGGAAATTGGACCCCATCGAAAGCTGCAGGAAATATCTTCTGTGAAACTTGAAGGTCATCAGCAGTAAGGCATGCCGCTGAATCAGGTGTTCTACATACATTACATGGAGATGGTAGGGCGGAACAATTATCAATCAAGTGAATGAGTTGTGTGAGTTCGGTGATACGGCAATGCTAAATTCCTGGGGTGATTTTAATCTGCGAAAAATGGTGGTTGCCATTTGCATCCGTTACTCTAGTTTAACTTGTGCTAGATTTTCAACAAGGGGGGGGGGGGGGCGGGGGGGGGGGGCTTTTTCCTAAATCACGAAGAATAATTTTTTTTATTCCTAGGTCACGATGAATTAAAAGGAGAACTCCTCGCATACAAAGAAAGGATTTCCCGTTTCACGGTTATTTAACAGTAAAATTCCCAGTTCACGATGAATTAAAAAATCCTTGATCACGGCGGTCGGCTAATATCCCATTCCCAGTTCACGAATAATTATTTTCCTCATTTCCAGTTTCCGAGGAACGGAAATACCCCTTGCCTCCACCCAAGCAAGGGTACGTGGCCCCTAAACAAAAATCCAATTAGCCGAGTTGTCCATCGAAAGTGAAGGAATTATCTTTATCTTACCAGTCATTATTGCTGACACGATAACACACATAAGAAAAAGGCAACGCATATCCACGACAAAGTAATTAAATAATCAGATGAGAAACCGGAAGTGCGTATATATACCCTCAGAAAACAACAATTTAGGTTCATGGCGGTCTTTGCATCCATCTCAATCCGTCATGAACCAACGACTGATTCAAAGCAGCATCAATATGAAATCCAAGTGTACATAATTATGTATGTTAAATAATTTAACACAAATATGCCGCCAGTATATAATTTTTTGCTGCCCATATAACCATATATATATATATATATATATATATAAATATATATATATATAATATATATATATATATATTACTAGAGTTGGCACGTATTGCGTTACCAATGCCTGTATTTCGTGATCACAAGACGCTAATGAATGTTACGCGCAGTTGATAAATATTGCAGAGATGAAAGCGCGCAAGGAGCAGAGAGCGGCCCTCTTGATCCAGCGAGAATACCGCAGCTACAGAACGAGAAAACAGGAGGATGAGGAAGCGGAGAAAGCTGCCCATATAACCAATGGCGGGACTAAAAACGCTTCAAAGTCTCCAACAAATAAGAAAGCGGTGGCGAAAACCGACAAAGAACGTGGAAACAAAAGTAAGACCAGCTCATCGGGTATGTCATTTACAAACCTTATACTTTTTGCTCTTTGCGCTATTTTATTTTCTTATGTACAATATGCATGAAATATATTCAATATTACAAAAACACGACAAAAACACGATTATTTTAGATTTATCTATCAAGTCGCTATTTATACACACGAGGACATTTTGACGTTTTGATAAAACGATGGTTTGGTCCCATGCATGATTTATTTCAGTTTAAAACGTTTGCTAGCACCCAGTTAATTGACGATTTAATCATAAGACTTTGTGTATTTCTAGATAATTGGACTAATTATCGGTCCGATACGTGTACTTTAGTAGACGATGCTGTTTCTGCAAAACGTCTTCAGTGTTATTAATAGACAGTTTATTATTGCCCATTAATTTATTTCACACAGATTCGGATAGTACTGACAAGAAGGCAACAAACGAAAACGCAAAGAGGGGAACGAGACGAAAAGCCAATAAGAAAGCAAACAACAGAGCCTAGAACGGAGGATTCGTTATGGCAACTGGTTGTCATGGCGACGCTGCTTTTCCAGGAGCATTCGTTACCACGCCAACTGGCTTACGTTACATAGCTAGGAGCTGAAATCAGCTGTTTCTCCCACCAAGCAAATGAATCGCAAATCATCGAATCGGAGTATCTTCTTTATCGGAACTTCAGACGGAAAGATTTCGGGATTTGAGGAAGAAATACCCCAGGCGTTCTCGCAAAGGAACTCCTGATCTAACGCCCTTTCGACGCTTTTTCAGTGTCGCGTGCCTTCAACAGGGCCCTTCCAACGTCTCTCTCGCCTTGTGATTGGCTGGATTCAGGATGACGTCAATATATGCGATGCACGTGATGCATAGCTAGAGCAATAGATCTGCAAAGAAATGTTTACATTGTTTTTTGGGCAGCAGAAATGTGGTGAGATTTGGTGGTGAGGTTGGAATTAATGATTTGGAATATTTTAGGACAAAAAATCTTACCCGACTCCCAAGGACCGGAAGAAGAATTTAAGTCGGTTAAACGATTAAGATCCGTTTATCAGAGAGTTGCGTCCCCAGTGACTTGGCTTACTTTTCCCGGTGCGCTCGTGTCGCGAAATGTAGCTGAAACTCGCATAAACGATAAAGGTCTCAACGCCAAGTTCCAAAGCTGAATGATGTATATTTATACGCAGTTCATACGATATAAAAGAAAATAACCCCTTTACTATATCTCCCATTTAACGGCTTAGCATTAACATTCCGCTTTCTCCGGTCAAAGTGACGTTTTAATGCTTTACACATTTCGCCTCGCAACATTCCTGTTTTCTGTGGGGCGAGTTTAATGCGTGCTTCTGAACATACACTCTGGTTAGCGTTGGGGACTGGGTCCCAGGAACTTCCTATTTACATGGCTTCATCATATCCAGTGGTCTAGATCAGCGGTTTCCCAAGTAGGTCTACCTTGGCTGGTCCTGGCCCCAAAAAGTCAAAGTCAAAATTGCCGTTTTTTTTAGAAATGTTTCTGATTGCCTGGTTTAAAACGAACAACGCATATGACTTCCTAACGAGTGACTTATTTCGCTGTACGGAGTTTGACATGTTGAGCCATACCCAGGGAACAGATGACCGCTATTCATAAACTATCCTTAGAACCCACATTACATATCCAGCGTCATTTCACAGCTACTGAAGTTATAAATCACAAGGAGGCTTTTATTCTGCAAGTCCACGGTGTGTTTCTCGTCAAGAGTAGGGGGTTACCCCGGGGGACATGGTTCCACTCTCCCTTCCTTCTTCCATTGACCCGATATGACCAAATGTGGTTAAAGCGTCCTGAATAACCAACCCACCAACCACGGTGTGTATCTCCTCCAATTGATTCGGGTCGAAACTGTCGAGCATTTTATGGAGGCCGTGCATGTGTCATAACGTTACCTTGTATTGGAACTCTCGATGTACGCGTCACGTTGACAAAATAACACCAGCGAGTTACCTTCAAAGCGTGAATTGAATTTCATTATTCATATTTAATATATACTCCTGGCAGAGTTTCTCAATGGTAACCATAGAGAGGGGTATTCGTGGTATCCATGGCGGTATATACTGTTAAGGAGCAAGTGATCGGAGTGAACATTATTGCATGGTGGTGTATCATATCGAAACAGTGATTTAGCAATGAACACAAATCTATGTTCACTGGCTATTACAAACATAATGCATTTTACCATTGTTGGCCTAATGTGTAATAATATCTGAAACGAGTTCGGTGGTCGGGAGGTCGACTCCCGCGGGAGACGGAACATGTGAATATACACCCCCCCTACCCCTCCCATGTCACACCCCCAACTGACACTACTGCTGAAAGCGATACGAGATGTCACGGCCGGAGACGAAACACGAAACGTTCCGGAGACTAGAAACGGATCTAATGCGTGTTTAGGGTCTGTAACTGTAAGTGACGTCACAGACAACGCGCGCTCACCTCTAAATATTTGGGGGTGTACCTCATACTCATACTAGTTTTGAATCGAAAGGCGCTGGTTTTCTGTGCGTTTCAAGTTTTGTATATGAGGCGGTGAAGTGTCATGTACCCAAAACCGGATTCGCTGGATGTGAGTGCGCGTGTCTGTGATGTCACTTATTATATCCTTGGCTAATGTGCCATCCTGATGTTAACTTCTGGCCTACTGTGTACCTCGCTCAAACCGGAAAAGCAATCAGCGCAATGATTTCAATAAATATTGCAAGCTTTGTTAACGTCTTCTATGCACATCAGTTACGTACGCCGTGTTGGCGTTTGGAAGGCTTAACTGCCAGCGTCATATTTGGAATGATCACTGGAAGAGAAGAATAGTGTTTATTTGTTGGGACAGTGTCTGATAATTTTCCCGCAACGCTTAGTAAATATACTAATCTGAGAACAAAAGGTACATACGAGTCGACATGTTTAATAGACAGACATAACATGTCTTTATTTTTGCAAACCGGAAGTTGCGGATTGTCACGTGACCCACGTGGATTGTCACATGACCGACGTGGATTGTCACATGACGTGGATTGTCACGTGACCCACGTGACACACTAAATTGTTTGCAGAGGATTAGTGTATACGATGTTTCTCGACGTCGACTTGTTTTAATGACAAAATGAGAACACTGTTAAATATATATTTCATATGGTACTTTGCCACAAATCTACGTAACCCCGAACTATGCTACAACAATCGTTCACGTAAAAATGCTCATTAAATTTTAAGTTAAGACGTTTGACAACGTAATGCAGCCTGGCTCTTGCATACTGTATAGCACAACGCAGCTATAGCCCATGCGCCACGCACGCATGTGCCATCCACGCTCCACTCGCCCACACACGGGCAATCGCTTCTCTGACCAGCTTCAGCCCCAGTCCACATGACGGTCGTAGGTGCGTTGACTCAGATGTGTGTAGTGCATCAAGTTTTTCTCTGAATGGGGCCAGTAGAACTGGAGAGCTGGTGTGGTATGCGCGCGATTGCCCCCCATACACGACTTCGCAATTATACGCCATCTTGGAAAAATCGAGACTGGCGCAAAGAGCTATGGGAGATATTTTGGTGTTATCTTGACTTTTTCTATGGAGATAAATACCATATTTCCACGTTATTGGCAAGGCATGTATACAATCAATGAGCATATCTAACTCACATACCTATGATGACTATTTCATGTTTAAATGTCTACAAAATACGTTGTCAGGCGAGGACGCCATCTTGAAATCTCGCAAAGACCAAAATAATATCCAGAATGCATTGCACATGCAGTGGCGCCTCACGGTGGCAAAATTGGAACTACGATTAGCGAAGTGGTCTATGCGGAGATGTCCCCGTCGGTATCTATCATAATGGCACCGTATGCACACATGGAGCGGGGAGGATATCAGCCTCCTGTATTTTATATACACTTTCGCGTGTTACACCGGAACCGACCAAGCAGACGTTCCTTACAGCAAGAGGCGGTAAAAAATGAATGCGGTCATAGTGTTGAAGGGCATTCGCAGAATAATGAACCCCGCCCTGACTCACGCATAATCGACTTTCAGTTGTACCAGTTAAATCATTTGGGCTTCTAGGAATTGCTTTTACTTTCACATATACTCTGTTACGTCCCAAAATTAAAATGTTTCTATTTCTAAATATTCTCTGAAGAAAGGTGTATGCAATATTTTACCAGGGAACCAGCCATTCGAACTCCATGCGATTTTGACTCCCCTCAATCATAGCATTATCTTAGCTGTAAGGGACCAATTTATAGAGATCTAAGCATTTAGATGTAATCCGTTCTCCTTGCATGTAGGTCATGCTATATTTCCAGTTATTCATCCGCTGCCTTGATTCGCGCTGCCAGTTTTCATTCTCTCGGTTGTTACTTAACCAACGTGTCACAGCCGGTGACTCAGCCATATCCAAATATTGATAAAACGCCTTTGCATAGTCCAACGGATCAGTCACGAAATCTTCGTAAAGTAACTGTATTATAGAAGAATCAGTGCTGTTCACTAAGTGGCGTTGACTTGCTAAGAGATTCTCCGCCAGGGCGGCGCAATACACTTCCGCTTCCTTGACAACGGATTCCCTGCTCGCGTCTTGTAGTTGCCCCATTTCGGCGTAGATACTCATAGAAGACCGATTCTTACTTCTGGAACGAACGACCGCTCGCGGGTCGCGAAACATGTGCGCGACGCGGAGATTGTCTACTCTTTCCAAAAGAGGCAACACTTGGGCCATGGATGCCCTTAACGTCTTCACTATCCGGACCGGAGCTTCCCGGCATTTCCTCGTCATCATCTGGATGCAGGGAGTGACCTTGAACCGACTGTCCTGGAGACAGGTGTGGTACCCCTGGACTGCCTTCACATCCTCGGTCTTATACCCATCAGTCAACGCGCGCATCTCGGCCTCGTTCTCACTCCGGTTGCCGCCCGACGTTAACTCCCGCAACGCGCGCAACAGCCTTTTGCATGTGTCCTGCTTCGGCAAGTTGAATCCGAAGCGGTAAGAACACGTCCCGTTGAGATGGGTTTCCCAGCATTGCTGCCGGGCTTTGAGGACACCGCTCTGCTTTAGACAGGATCGGTACGGCTCCCAGCTCGGGGTGGACTTCGCCACCTCCTCCCACTTGCTGTGCGTCAGGAAGTCGACCGGAAGATCATCGAAGCGACAGTCCAAGATGTCAGCCATCATGGATGCCGCGGCTGCCGTCTCGTCGTCACTGATCGCCCTGCGTCATCAATCAAGCCATACGCAGTAATTATTAGCCATATTAGCTATAGGCATTGCAAAGTTATGCAAAATAATCATTGACAAATTATTGACAATTAGTCTGGAACATTAACAGTTAGAACAGACATTCCTACAAAATAATCATTGGAAAATGATGGACGATTATTCATAAACATTGACAGTTATAACAAATCCTTGGCAATTAGTCACAACCATTGACGGCTTCACAAAATCATCCCTGACATTTATTCACAAGTATTGGGAATTATAAAAAATAATCCTTGGCAATTATTCGCAAGTATTACTTGATATTAAAGATGGGCCCAGGCAATACTATGTTGAAACCATTTCATCAGTCAGTTCAAAGATTTCAACAAATCAAGCAATAAGAGCTCTCCGCGTCAAAAAAGATTATTCGGTTAGCTCTCCGCGCCAAAAAGGCGTCAAAACGGCGTCAAAACAAATTGTCCGGAGAGCTCTCCGCGGCAAAACAAATTGCCCCAAGAGCTTTCAGTGCTGCGGGCCTCAAAAGTGAAATTTATGTGATAACAAAAGGCGCATTGTTTTAAGCAATTTCCTGATGTAATAAACCAGTTTAGGCATTTATACGCTTTGTGTACTTGCACTTTTTCAGTTTTGCGGTCGACATATCTGAGCTACTTGTATATACTGATTTGTAACGATAGAAGAAGTTTCTTCAAAAGTGCCAACCATGTGAAAGATCACCTTTTTGCAGACTATAAAGAAGGGTTACTGCCATTTGTAAATGCATAAAAAAAAACATATTAAAAACTGGCTCTAAATTCGCCTAAACAATTATTGCCCTTGTACCAAAAATTCAGCCATCGTCGAACAACAGCAATAAATTTTGGCCTCCACCCAAAAACCACAGCCCCTCCCCCCCCCCTAGATATCAAATGGTCCGTCCCTTGTCTCATGATTTTATTCAGTATGGATAATATATATCACCCCATGACACAAGTGGGTTTCCCTTACAGAGCTAAACGATGCATCTAATCTTTACATTTTTTATTATCTCTCCTCACTTCCCAGTTTTCGTGGAAGGATGAAAAACGCCCCATACCACAAATTGCACCTAGCAAAGGGCCTAAGGGTGACGTCATCATACCTGCGCGTGCCGTTGATGTGTACGATGACGTCACTGGGGACGTTGCCGCCGTCAGGGGTCCCGTAAAGGTGGCTGAACAGTGCGTCTAACGGCTCCGACACGAAAAACACATCCGGGTTATTATGGAATATCCTCCCGAAGAAACTGGAACCCGCTCGCTGATAGGTCACAATTATCAACTTGCGGGGCAGGCTGGCCTTGAAGGATGTCCGGTGCAACTGGTGGATATATAAAATGTGAACTGTTATAATTGTATTGAGAGAGCTATCTGCGGCCACATCTTACACAGGCCACCCCACTCTATGCCTTCGACACACCGGATGCCATGGGCGAAGTGTATACATCTGTTTAGGGCCGCGCGACACTTGGAAAATGGGGCGCATCAAAAGGGTGAGGGTGTATTGGTCGCTGTTAATTAAATCTTCCAACCTGGCATATAGTGGTGAACAGTGGCCGTAACTTTTATTCAGAAAGGGGCGTGGGGCAAGCCTTCGACACCCAATGCTGCATTCTCAGTAATAAGTTAGCAATGTCCAGAGCTCCAGACGCCACCATAGCAATCAAAATACAAATGCACAGGGGACTTGCACACAGAGAATCGGGGACCCAGCTGATTTTTTTATAACACGCGTAACAGGGGGTGAAAAGTGAGCCATGTCTCTATGCTAATTGCGGAAAAAGAGATCGGATCTTACAGACAGTTTTGCTCTTAATTATCGTTATATTTTGCAAATTCGTTCATAGTCCGACCGTATGAGTGGAGCGCCACCGTGCGGAGAACTTACACGTTAAAACCGATTGTTATCCAAGGACCACAATAAGGCAATGAATTTAACAGATTCAGCGGTATAAAATCGTGTCATGTCCGAATACTGTATCACCACCTTTCCTAAAGGAACGGCTGGACGAGGTTGTTAAAGTTGCTCATGTAGTATTTTACTCTCTGAATAAAGACTGATTATTTCGTAGAAACAACATGGACGCATTTTTGGTTTCATGTTAACTTTTTAGTAAAAATGCATGCATCCTCATATCTATCTCGATGTTAAACGAAGTCAGCCAATGCCCATAGTCTGATAACGCAATACACAAGGACGTCTACATGTAGCAGTCTGACAGAAATTGTCCTTTTTAAGTTCTTGTAGTGCACTGTAACATTTATAGTCTTTATAGAACATGGCTCTGAGTAAATTATTTCAGCCTGAACTATTTAAATTATTTTTGATGCGAAAAATTGTATGTGCAGCTTTAACATACCTTCTTATCGGGCGCCAGCTGCTGTTGTGGCTGTGGCGTGCTCTCGTTGGATATGAATACCGCCTCATCGCGAGGATCAAAAGGCTCTGGAAGCTGGTTCTCTGACTTCACCGTGTCGACGTCACGCAGGGAACGAACCCACCCTCGGCTGTCTTCGCTTTTATAAACTGAGAAAAAAAACACACAACGTTTTTAGAATTTTAGAATCATTTATAGACGCTTTAACCTCTGAAGGTCATATAGCGACGATAGGAAAGTAGAGGAGAACAGCTATGTCTCCGGGAGTAACGAATATTTGTTTTCCAGCGCAAAAATGTGCACAGGTGGGGCTCGAACCACGCACCGGCCGCCTGGGCTGGCCTAGCAGAGCGCACTCGACAATAGCCGAACGCGCTAGCGACTAGGTAACTGCGGGACCCCCATCTGTAAAAGACTAAACCCTACAGAGGACCCTAGTGAGATTAGTGCGGATACACACCCTTTAAGTAGCGTCTACGCATAGTCTGCAGAGATGATACCCAAAGGTGTCGACTGCAAATCAAAAGCAGCATGTTTTAGCAAACAAAATATTAGTGCTGAGCACTCCCCCCCCCCCTCCCACCCCCGTTCGTTCACGTCTGCATGGATCTTTTTGTTTTATTCGTTTTTTAAATCGTGGACAAATGTCCTTACTGTCTCAACAGGTGATCTTATGCACACGTGTCATTGCGTCAAGATGGACCTTTCTTGTAAGATCTCCTTGGTGAAACCAGTACATAATGCGATATATTGTATTTCATTAATAAATACGACTGAAGAGATAGGAATTAAACATGGTGGAAGGTACCCCTTTGGATGCATCCCCCAACATGGTATACATGTATATATATATATGTGTGTGTGTGTGGAGGGGGGGGGGGGGGGGTAGGGGGGCACTTTTGAAAGGGTTAACTCACCGAAAGACTTAGAACCAAAGAAGTGTCGCCCCCCCCCCTACCCCCCTCCCCCTGACCCTTTGATGGGGATTGCCGATGCATTTGACCCTCGGCTTTTTCGACAAACGTTTTTTTTTCAAGTAATTAAAAAGCATATAGAAGTAAGCTTATATAAAACCTGTCCGAACTGAGAGAGGAAATGGTTTATGATTGTAAGTAGGATAAACCTTGCGCCAAGAAAGACCTTATATACAAGATATTTCCGTCGCCGTCGCACATTGTACGAACATGAATACCCAGAGGCAAATATATAATTCTTTATTTGTGTCTTGCATACCTGATTTTGTTCTTTGTTATTTGTCTAAGAGATCTACCGCATATAGATCTACCTTTTATATGTGTGGTTTATACTTAGCCATTCACAAAGTTGAGGAAAGGGGAAAACGCGTCGTCAACTAGAGGAAAAGAGGGGGGGGGGTGAAGTAAGGTTTACGTGACATGCAAAGAGCAGCTTGGTTTAGGTGTTGGCCTATTGAGACGTTCCTTTGTATCTTCATTTGTGTATTATATGTTCCGCCCAGATATCGCGTGAACAGGGTATCTGCTGGGGGGCGCTGGAGTATTGGGGTGAAACGTTACCCCGGTTCTAATGGGTGGGGTCTCAACGGGGTGGCGTGGGCTTGAAGTGGGTATTCTGAACCACTGAACTACGCTACTTTTATCTCACATCGCCTTGCGCACACACTAGGCATAGACTATCGGTTTCTTAGCAAGTGAAAGGCACAATTGAGACTTCGGTACATGTAAAGGATTACACACAAGCAGTTTGCCTATGTTTAAACCCTTTATGACATCCGGCGCCAGACACAGATAATTCTGTCCTATTTGTCATGTTCATGGCTCTATTTGTTAAGTGTGTGGACTCCCATTTTATATTACTTTTGCTGCCGTCAAAAGTATGGCAAGCGAAATGTATCATAATTCATGATACGTAAGTTTACGTCACGACAACCCATGTGTTTGCCCATGAAAGTAATTTTTACAGGTATATAAAATCTGGCATTTGCCCTGTAGCTTCCAAAGTAAAACCCAATATCAGAGAATTAATGAACACGTTTGGTTTGGGAATCAAAAATGATTTCGCATCATCCCGACCACTTAATTAAAAGGTTGCCTTCTCAAGAGAGAGAAAGAACCTCCAATTTCGCTACGGTCAGGAAACCTGACGAAATACTAGACGTTTTACGACCAGAAACCAAGGTGGCCTGACATGAAATCGGTTTCATAAATTATGACCCATTTCGCTTGTCATACTTGCCGTTCTTTGGTTGAATAATTTAGACCAAATAGTGCATGGCTCTAGCCACGCCGTATGTGTGTATTATATACCGCGCGTGGATAAACATTGGGGTGTGACCGCCAAAGCCTTACAAGTGGCTCTGTCGCAAGGGGGCGGGTGGGTGTGGGCGTGGGTGGGGTGCAAAGAATCGAGCCCCGGAACGGAGCGAAGGCAGAGAGTCGGTTGTGCATGGTGGCTATATAAATTACTTCAATATCACGTCTTTGGCTATATATCTATAGGCCTATATTATATAGATAATATATATTAATCTATATGTTATATAGATATTTATATACCCCGGATGTCCTGGTGACCGCTATAAGTGGTTGTTGTAAGCACCCACAATATGCGGAATGAAGTCCCACAAGCTTCTAAATGGGGTTATTGTACGTTATACGCAGTGCATTTGGTCAGATATAATCAGGGAGTGGTGATGGTGGTTCGGGAATTGGGTGTGGTTATTGCTTGTTCTTCCAGTCCCAGCTACCATCCGTCATGCTTAACCCACTCACCCCACCCCATCCACGCGTCCACCCCCCCCCCCCCCCCGCCCCAACCTCCCCACCCCCAACCTCCGATCAGTCGCCTCGCATTTCGTGCGCCATTTTTAATAAATCCCGCACCCAGTGAAACATCTATCTATAGGCCTCATATTTACAACGGCGACATGGGCGACGCAGCGTTGGGAACAGCCAGAGGTACCTACCATACTGGGTCAATCAGTTCAAGGGGCTTAACACGCTCACCCGAGGGGTGGGGGAGAGGGCGGTGGGGGTAGTAGTGGGTAGGACCCACTCCTCCACTTGGCGCACCCGATGGGGTGGGGCGCAGTGAGGGAGTGGGTAGTAGTGGGTAGTACCCACTCACCCCCCACTCGCCCCACCCACTGGGTACGGGGGGGGGGGGTGGGGTTGTCCACGCCTCACCGCCACACCCACTGCGTTACAACATGAAAGATGACGCATGGATGAATCAGAAGGCAGTCGTCAGTTATTATTAGTGTCACGATATATCCTGTTATGCGCCCTTCGTTCGCCAGATGGCGTGAGGGTGGAGCAGGGAACAATAAGGGATCTGGAAGGGGGGGGGGGGGGGGTCTAGGGTCCAGTGTCGATTTTTTTCAAAATTCTCAATGTCGAATGTAGCTTTTTCACGACGTTCCGTCAAAGACACTGTTCGTGGTAAGATAGTTCTCGATAAAACTGTACACCTCATACTTCAGATATAATTTACGTTCGTTCTGACAGAATGAGGGCTGCACTGCACAATGCCCATATATACACTGGCTCTTTCTTACCTACGCAACGTCGCATAATGAAATATCTGACACCAAGATTGTATACCCAGCAGCCCCCGCGGGCTATTAATTAGGTCTAATATATGTAACGGCGGGGGCCGGTTTGGTCCCCAGTGGGAGTCAAACTAGCGACCCCCCTAGCTCAAGTCAATCACTCTACCTCTTCGGCTAAAGGGGTGATTCCTCTAGCCGGGGCTAGTACGAATGGTTTGACTGACTGCTACATATACAATGTAAGAACAGGTGTTTCAAAAACAAATACAGATTATTACAATTAAGCACGTGAATAAGATAGGTAAACCAGACTTACCTCTCAAATAAAAGACGACATTGACAAGTATTATGAGGAAGGCAAGAGTGATGGCTGACGGTCGTCTAAACCGGAATCGTCGCAAAAACATGGTTTTGCACTAACAGACCTTCTGGCCTTGCTGTTATCTGCATATGCAAGGTATCCCCTGTGTGTATACAGTGTTTGAGCGAGCGGTGAGGAAGCGTCGCTGATTAGATCGTCAGCAATCTCCCACCTTATGCATTCGAGTATCCGTCTATGATTGAAGCCTGAAATATCGCCCATCTAGGGTCCAGATTGACACTGACATCTGACTGTCGCATGTGTAGGCTACGGCTGTCGTTTGGTAAGATTTCGGTGTTGATCCATACGTGCGTCTCAGTACATATGTGCAAAACCCACTGGAGTGTAGAATTGTCTGAGCCGAAAGCGTCCGCCCGTACCTTGTGTGGTGTCACCAAGCAGCAGGTCGTTGCGAGAGCTTTGTTGGAAATGTATGTACCCACCACGCCACCAGGTTGGGGAGGGTACCATATGATAGCCGAGGTGATGATGTATGATGATGTATGCATGTACCTCTTACCACCTGACCGACACCAAGACGCTGAACTTGGTCTGCCAAATCTTTATGTGGGCTCCTTATTTATACCCGTTCCGTGTGTTTGCTTTAATACTTACCGTTATAGGGCCTCACTGAGGCGGCTATGTGCAATATATATATACATATACAGATTGGGTGGGGGGCACTGGGCGTGGTGTCAGGGCGCGGTGGGGAGGGGGTGGGGTGAGCATCCTGGTCGGTGAGAGGGGGGGTCGGAACTTGGTGGACTTAGGGTGAGGTTACGCGGGCGGGAGGAGGGGACGTGGGTGAAGGGCAGGGCGGGTTGTGGGAGGGGGGGGGGGGGGATTCAATGAATAAAGGAGTGTTCTTCCTGGTCTCACGGTCGCCAACGGGGGACGGACAAAACCCCCAGCGGACATAACCCCCGGTCGCGAAAACCCCGTAGGACAAAAGCCCCGGCGGACATAACCCCCGGTGCCGATATTTAGCAGTGCTTCTGCAACTCATGGAGACTGAATCAAAACATGTTTGTGTTGTATATGATTAGTATGTAACTTCTTCATGGTTTACCATGGTTTGGGAAGACATTTGTGGCATTATGAGCCATTAGTCACCAATTACGCTGCCCGCCGTATTGGAAATATTGAAATATTGAAAATTCACCTTATCGAACACTGACACTAAAGTTTCGAGTCGGTGTCATGGACTGCCTGTGTAATGTAATGTATGGATAACTTAATGTGAAATAAAATGTTTACGTCATTCAGTATAACCATGTTTTTCGATCTTTGTTTCCGTCAGTAGCCCTCAGTAGTAGTAGGTCATGCGCGACTGTATTTTCACACCTTTATCGGATTAAGACGTTTAACGACGCTTTCATGTATCGCGCTAACACACAATTGATGAACAAACCGATAGTCAAAAGAATCACTTAACACCACCAACAACACTTACCTGGTTGATGCTAACAAAACGGCGTCGGAGGTCGAATTAGATTATGGAGGGCAGCGTAACTGGTGACTAATGGCTTATAATGCCACAAATTCTTTCCAAACCATGGTAAACTATGGCAAAATTTACCTACTAATCATATGCAACAAAGAAATATTTTGATTCAGTCTCCATGAGTTGCAGAAGCACTACTAAATAAATAAATAAATATCGCGACCGGGGGTTCTGTCCGCCGGGGGTTTTGTCCGACATTCGTCGCTAACACTTACAGGGAGATTTGTAAACGTATACAGCCCAGCTATATAGGCCTATGCAGGCTACCTATGTTTCCGTGGGGATCTCGCCGTTATAGAGCGTTATGGATTCAACTCCCCGACCGGCATCGGACCCCCCCCCCCCTGCCCCCCTACCCCACATATACAACACATTCAATTCTATAGAATCTACTTGGCATGATATGTGGCTACTTGGGTGGGGTGCGGGAGGTAGGGGTGGGGGGAGATATCTCCTCTGAATCGCGAATCCCCAAGAAAGAGAGGGGGGGGGGGGGGTAATATCGAATCTCCAAGATTAGGACATTTTCAAGCTAGGCGCGAAAAACAACGCCTTAACCCCTAAAATTGCCAACAGTTAATCGCGAATCTCCAAGAATTCCTGGATACCAATCGCGGAGATCGGAAAAGGTACACCCCACCCCCTGCTTCTACTTGAGGCGCCACCAAACTCATGCTGGTTAGCCCAGTTAGAGTTGGGTTGGGGATGGTTTGGGGATGGTTGGATTTAATTGGGGTTTTTACCGGCACTTGCAGTCTGAAAATGAACGTGTAGATTGACTTTAATATTTTTACTTGAACACTCCTTAACAGCCCATTGTCTGAGCGGCCGTTGCAATCCACTAATAACCCACACGCCCCTCTTGGATTCGCCACAGTTTTAAGTCCCCCCCCCCCCTAATCACTCATGCACAGAGGCACGTGTTTGCGCTGTGTCACAGTCTGATGGTTGACGCCTTAAATTAAATGCAGAAATTTCTACGCCGGGTAAGCGGGGGCAGGGCGGGGGGCCGGGGGATGAGGGTATTAAACTTGTAGGGATGTTTCGTTAACATAAATTATGCTGCTTTTGTGCACATGAGGTTTTTTGCACTTGAAAGCCAAATTGGGGCTAGAAGCCTCCCCATTTACAAAGAGATGAGGTTGATAAATGATAAAGATTGAGATTGGCATTAATGGGTGTTTCAGGCAGTTTCACCCCATGGTTACTTTTTTTTTTTTTTTTTTATTGCTTTGAAAAAAAAGGGGGTACATCAGTTACAGGCACATACGAGGAAATGGGTACTAGCTACACACAAATACAAATGAAACAGATGCTAAGAAAATGCAAAAGAAGCGCAGCATACAAATACAATATAAGGGGGCAAATTCACAAGTTGGCGAAAAGTTTATGCCACCTGTTTGCATACAAGTCAGTTTGATTGTTTTTGAGTAAAATGTGCTTTTGAGTTATGATATGGTACCTGAGCTTAATCCAGAATGCTGTGAATTTTATCGAGATCGATTTACATTTCTGACTATGAACAAAATGTTTTGCTAACAAAAGACAGTTATTAAGAGTGTAATGCGGTTGATCGTATATCCCCATTAAAATGTTTTCTAAATTCAGCATCAATACAGAGTCAGTTGCCTGCTGCCAAAAGCTTTCAAATTTATTCCAAAATTTCTCAAACTTACTGTAATCAACAAATCTGTGTACTTGGGTATCAAGCTTATCACATTTATCACAATTAGCACTATCCACCATATTCACCAGGTTCAAACGTTTTTTGTAAGAAACAAATCTATGCAAGATGGAGAACTGCAGCGAGTGAAGCCTCGTTTCAACAGCAGATTTGAAAGGTAAAACACAAATAACATTCCAAGCAGATTCATCATTAACAACGATTTTTCCATGCATACGGTATAGCATGACATAGGCTGTAAAATTCCCAAAAGTTACATTTTAAACCATATTTAACACAAAAATCAGGTGCAGTTTTTAATACTAAATGTGTGCGGAAAGTAAAACAGTGGCCGACGTTTGCCGAATTAATACTTGACTTGCGTAATATGATATTGTCGAGTTTAACCTTGAACGAGTAATGAAATAATGAAATTTAATTGAATGCCGTATTTTCTAATTGGATGGGGAGCTTTTATTTTCACATACACCATACGCTGTCTCTTTATGTTAGGTTAATTTAGTGTATGTCATCAACTATGTTTGATTATGAGTTAAAGATGTCTAAATGTATACGCTATCAAATATTTCAGTAAAGAAAACAAATTCCATTGCGTCCCCGCAAAAGGGATTTGTCTTATATATATATATACCGGGTCGAATCAGAATTGACAAGGCAGGTCAAAATTGCCAACCATATGCGTGTCTGCGTGCACTTTGTGTAAGTTTTGTTTAGCCTAATGAGCTGGGAATGTTGCTTGAAAACTCTGTGTTGCCATAACTTGCATCCATTGGCAGAGCAAACAAGCTTATTCGGTGTTTTCAACAGCTAACCAACCACGCCCGGGTACTGCTCCGTGTCACGTAGGCCTACCTTCCCAGGGCATTCACAGCAGTAATCGGATGGGTAGGTAATGCATGTTAGGGACGGGGACGGACCATTCCATTTCATATCCAGGGGGGGGGGGGGGGTAGGGGGGGGTCATGGATTTCATATCCATGGGGGGGGGGGGGGGGGGGTGGGGGCGGGGAGTGGAGGTATAGCTTATGTGTGTTTGTGTGTGCTGTTGGACGAAGGCTGCCTGTTTTGTGGCCATGGAGATGATTTTTTATGATGTTTTGCGATGGCTTGCTTTTTTTAATCTGCAAAATCTATTCAGTTTAATAGTACGAGGTAGGATTTATTTTTGTAAAGAAATAGAGGATAGTCTTTCTTTTCGGTAAAAGGCAAAGCGAGTTTTGTTTTAAAACAAATTTCAGAGCCATATTTTAGGTTTACAATAAAACATAGCCCCCCCCCTACCCCCCGCCTTGATATCAAATGATCCGTCCCTTATAGGAACCCTCGTTGTGAGATATATACCGGGGTGAAAGGACGGTTTAACTAACCCAAGCCCCGTAGAAAGCCCAGTGATTGACTGGTCTTACCCTAGCTATATGTCATTTAATAAAACGAGGCTGTTAATTCACGTGTCGCGCCTAGATCGTGGGAATTAAGACGGGAATTCCTTCCAATTCTGATTATACTGTAGCATTAGTTGGGTGTTATGGCCAAAGTTGATTGATTGAGGATGGAGTTACATTTGCCGGTAGCTATAAGCTGGGTTCGGGGTTCCAGTTTCCCTCCGTATTGCGCTCTCGTGCATGTGACCGTTACCAGACTCTCACGTTATTCTCGCAAAGACACGCATATTCTCGTCTTTTCTCGCAAATTATCCCGCGCGTCGATGTCTGAATTGTGATGTCGTGCAACGATGCATTTATCGCTTGCTTTTAGCTTTTACTGGTTCTCAAGGTGCCTACCACGACGGTGGGAAACTTCATCAATATGGAGCGCCAAAGAGATTTAATATACAGACAAGTAGTAATTGCATTTTATTTATTGTGAGCACCGGAAGCGTACCGTCCAGCGTGCCTGACGGGTGTGTTGGGAAGGCGGGGTGGGGGGGGGGGGGACTGCATATCCCCCGCCTCTTTTAAACAGCTGTGATTTCAGGGTCGTAAGTTTTGTGAGCACTCCCACCCCCCTCCGCCCCCCCCTATCCTACTCGTGACTTCACCCTACCCATTCCCGTAGTTTTTTAACTTTTTAATCGCGGAGTGGGCTTATGGTGGGTGTCCGATCAACGGGGCCCGGGTGGGGGGGGGGGGGGCAAGGGGTATTTCCGTTCCTCGGGAATGGGGTTTTCATTTCACCGTGAAATGAGAATAAGGGAAATAATTCTTCGTGAACTGGGAATGGGGTTTTAGCCGACCGTCATGATCGAGGATTTTTATTAATCGTGAACTGGGAATTTTAATATTAAATAACCGTGAATCGGGATATCGCTAATTTATATATATCATGTGTCTGCCTGTTCTATGTATACGGGGAGTTATCCTCTTTAAATCATCGGGACCTGGGAATAATGACATTTATTCTTCGTGACCTGGGAACACGACCCCCCATTGCGCATCCCCCCCCCCCATCAACGGCTGTGCCACCGACTCTAACCCGATTCTTCAGCTAACTACGAAAAGGCTCGCTAGATAGGTATATATGCGTATCATCGACGTCTGTCCGCCATTCCACCCACCCACGCAAATGATATACATGTAGTCATGGCAACGAGCGATTCAAAGTAAGGACGGTTGCCGCATGGCATAGCTGCATATTATATATACCGTAACTTACGATTGACCTCAAGGGTGCTGGGGTCACGAATGTTTTGTGACCCCGATGCAGAACTTCAAAAATATAGACATATTCCGTTGTCGTACGCTGAAAATTTAAAGGGTTAGGCGAAACAAGATCTCAAAATAAATAATAAATAAATAATGCTGGGGAAGCCGACTTTAACAGTGTATGTTCAGATTCCCAAGGGGGGGGGGGGGTTGCAACCCCCGTAACCCCCTCCCCCTAGATCCGCTCCTGAGTAGCACAGTAGGCCTACATGCTGAACAGTGGTGTATACGGTGTATGGCAAATATATCTTCGACTATAGCCATTTTCAGTTTTTGCGTATGAAGGATCATTCTGATGGTTGACGTCGTTCACGGGTGTGAAACCTTAATCGAATTAAAGACGGACGGTGTCGCCATCAGGTGAATAGAGTCGCATATACAGATAGAATATCATGTATAGCTGTATCGCTGGAAAAGGTCCGACCCAGATACAAAGGAAAACTATTATTTTGCGCCTAACGCCTGCCATCCGGCACCCCACCCCTCTAGTACTAGACCGTTGGCCTATACACATGAGGGCGTTGTCAATGTCACGCATTTAACAGGGGGGGGGGGCACACGTACCCTCGTTCTCTGCCTTTTCATGCGCCCGCTTGCAAGGCCGTCTTTTATGTATACTCATAAAAAACGTACGCCTATGAGCGTACATGTTGGCCTACGAGCGTCGGAATAGATATGCAATGTACCAGAAAGTTCTGAGAAATACAACAAAAAAAGGGGCTCAAAACCCGAAGATGCAAAGCATTTCTTTGTAATATGTCCCCGACTCGCCGCTCTCCGTGCCAGGTTAATGGGCGAGATCGGTCCCCTGCTCTTGATGTCAAGCCCCCCTATCAGTAGTACTACCCCGATGTCAAAACGCGAAATACTGAGGTTGAATAACGCCCTCACACAGAACCAACAATTGCTTAAAAGTGTTCACCGTTATATCCGTGACTCTAAGCGTTTTGACGTCGTCTGAATTTATCGATATATGGTCACCTGCCATCACTCTTCCAGAGGTGAACATTTACATGTACTATACGTTACTGTAAACCTCTTGAAATAAATAAAGCTTATAAAAAATAAATAAAAAAAAGTACATTTGCATTTACAACATAGACTTTTCATTTTCATATTACGATCAACCACACTAGAGCAATATATGGGTCATATTGTAAGCTTTATTTTCCGAGACCAAGTAAACAAGCGCCAAATCCATGACAGCGAAAGATGCGTTTCAAGATGGTGTTATTTAAACGAGAAAAGTCATCTAGCGAATTATTCTGCTGGGTCCGCCATTCATGTATTAAACACCACTCTGCATTATCTTGCCCCACGTGAAGGGACTGTGTCGAAGTATTTAATGAAGGCTTTTATATTGGTGATTGGATCTGCACTCGTTGAACTCTCGCAGGGAGATCCGGAGAGCCTTGTTTCTTGTCTTCAAACTGGGCCACGACCCTGGAGCGGGCTGGAAATGAAGCAGGGAGGTCGCGGACGCCATAATCACTCACTGCAAGGTCATTAAACACCCAGCAAATCAGCATGTGATGAGGTCGACCGAACCACGCACCCGTAACGTCCGCAAGCATGATTCAATACGCCACAGACTAATGCAACAGGCAGTAATCTGGCCAAACATTAGTAAAAGAAACAATATATACAAAGAAAGACATAACCAGTAACCATATAACCCTGATAAACGATCATATTTTAGGCACTATTTGACGGTATATACTTTTCTACGCACGACCTATTGGTGTGTAACCTTAAAGCCTCATTCCAAAAAGTACTCAAAACTGTTACCAGCATCTGCCTGACTAGGTTAAAGTTCAGCTCCTAGGTCGAAAGGAACTTTCAAGATATTATTCCCAATATATTAGTCCCGCAAAATACAATATCCGTTAATTTTATGCGGCAGCACTATTAGAATATTGCACACTATCCCATATGATTCGTTAAAACATGTAGAAATTGTCAAAGGCGATCATTCGAAGTTTCGTGACGTCACCGTAGGTTCCTCTAGAAGAGCTGCTGCGCTGTACGCATGAGACCGGCGATGATACTATTTCTTTTGATGTGTACCTTCGTTACAAACATCCTAGGTTCAAAATGCTATTCCAGATATTATGAATTCAATAAATCAAACACCTACTGGTTACCTCCTTGCTCAAAAACACCAATCCATCTGAATATTTACATAAATCTTTCACCTGCCTATATTTAGCAACTAAACCGGAACCGGCGTCTACGTCACTTGGCGCGAAAATTACGGCTTTGATCGTTTAGAGTGGATGCCCGAGTTGTACATGTTTCGTCACTGACACGTGGCACAATTGCTAAACTATGAGCCACATAATTTGCACAACCACCCAGATTGCTTCAATACTTACTTTTCTGTGAGTATTTTATGTTAATTTTACGAATTAATTTACCCAGAAGCTGACCTGTAAACAGTTATTGGATACCTTTCTTTTTCTCGTCGAGCTGCGCCTGAATTTTGTCCTCCAGGTAAGTAGCGGCGAAGGCCAGAATGTCGAGCGGCTGGTCTCGTATAATCTCGCGAGACATCTCCGTGAGGAGGAGGTGGAGGCCAGGTGGGAGAGCCAAGTGCCGGAGGGTGGAATGAGGGTGCACACCACTGGGGCGGGCGATTCCCTCACTGGAGTTCGCGGAGTGTGTCTCCATGACATCCATCGTGCCGACCATCGTACACTGTGTATTATTGGTATGCCACTGTCTCTGAAAAACTGTATGTTTACTGCATGTTTTATAGTCAATTTGTCATGTTATCTATAGCGCACACACGGATTATAGTGGTAAATTGAAGGCGTGAGCCATACGCGAGCAATGCTGAAACAGTTTTCGTGTGTCGCTTCTTTAACCATTTCTTGCAAAAAGCGTACTGCTATTTATTTTTCTATATAGGATTTAAACAAAGGTAAGCTTACGTCTCCGATTGATATAGGGATGGGTGGGAGTGGTGGATGTCTTCCTTATTTGGGTCAACACTTGTTCAAAATATGGCAATGTTCGGTCATTGATATAGATCTAGATATGATTTTTTTCCAACGAAAGTACAAAAGTTGTGCGAGTCGTGATAACCGATGCGGTAACGCAGAAACCAGACGAAGAATCGTAGCCCTTTGATACATCTGTCCATTTTGGGGCTTTGTTGGCCTCCAAAAGTTAACGGCCTAAGTTTCTTCCTCCCTCTCTTAGTAAAGGCTCCCCCCCCCTTCCCCCCACATTGAAGACTCGTTCATCATGTTCATGTGCAAACGTACTAAACTATATTATAGTATAGATTAGTATAGATTAAAGTTATTTTTTAATGAACACTCACCTATTTTGTATAAATTCCGGCCTTGAAAGCTTAGCCTTGATTCTTTCTTGTAATGAATCACACTTAATATTTGTGACGTCATAAACAACGCGTGCAATAATAAGCGTTGTCATAGTAACGAATCAAGCGACGTCACGCTTTGATACTCCTGCCTAAGGCCGTGTTCGATTTGCACAAAGAATAAAAGTTCTTTGATTTGCGAATCATGAAGAGGTCTACTTTGAACTGAACGGCCGCCCCCCCCCCCCCCCATCACCCTTGACGAAATCGTTACCGTCCGCCCCCTTGGCGAAATCCTGGATCCGCGCCTGTGGTTAGAGCAACGATCACTTGGTGTGGTTTTTTTTGCTTTTTTTTTGTCTCTTTATTGTACGCGTTAAAACAAAGTGTACATTTGGCCAACAAGTGTAGTACATAACCACGGCCGGGTCGCCCCGGGTACTCCACAAGGTACAATGTTTAATGAACATCGAGATACATTGGACTAGAATTTCAGCACTTTAGGTACTTAGCCTTGTCGTCTTCGGGTGGACAAAACCCTGAAAATAAGCAGATGCATGGGGCTATATTGCCCCTTTGCGGGGTCTACGACACTGAAATTAAACAGGAGAGTCTCAAAATATCGACTTCCGCAGCGTTTGCCATGAAAGGGAAAAACAATAGAGCTCTTGCTCGCAAGTGGGACAGATGTATGCGGGTAAATAGATATTGTGGTTTGTTTTGCCCTTAAAGGGACTTACAAGCAACCGTTTAGTGGTAAGTATGTTTTGGGGGATAATTGTAATAAGGGGCTCTAGCCAGGGTACGTTTGTAATAAGAGACCGTATCTTATATGTTTTGCCCTAAGCGGGACTTACGTACAACCATACAATGGTGAGTGTGGTGAAAGGTTTGTATGATCTTTAAAGAGACCTTAGCTTCATGGTGGGCAGACCAATAATTAATTAATAATGTAGGCGCCTATATATTTAATAGTACAGGACGGCCCTTGTGCGTAAAGCAGCGATGCTCGCCCCAGGGAATAAAGGGTTTGCCCTTAGAGGGACTTGTGTAGATAGCGAGGGACAAATGACCGCCCTTGTGGGCATAAGATTTGCCCTTATAGGAACTTGCGCGTAACTACCTATAGTCGCAACGGAAACTCTCCGGACAACGAAATTTCCTGTTTACGAGAAAATGTTCACTGATTCGAAGAAAAAAATACTTTGTGTGAACTTTAAGTCGGGGCCTAATAAGTGTATGTCAACTCACGTTTCCTGAGACACTTGCAAATAAACTAAAAGCAAATGACGCTTTGCTACACTTCGAAGCAGCGCCATTCACTGTTTACTGTGATGTCAGTGGGCCATTTAAATCTTTGTAAGGGGTCATAGGTTTCAATTCGTTTGTAGTGTTTTATCATTAACTCTATTTTTAAGCATCGACGCATACCTAAAGTGACCCAGAGTGAACTTGAAATCAGTTTAGTATCAATTGAGGCCAAACTTTGACTCATTGCGCAAAAGCAAACGCCTCCTGCAAAAGTGGGTACAGCAGATCAACCACTACCCCCTGACCATAGCATTCAACCTTGGTACCCTCGTCAAAGGATGCAATGCAATGGCAACCTGACCTAGATTTTGAACCAATCAGGCGGCAGTGGATGACCTTTACATTTGCGCGACTGACATGAAAATGATAAAAACAACATCGTCTGCTCTATTACATAGCATGGCAGGTCATGTATTGTGAGGATAAGAATCGAACTACAGATCAGATAAACGATTGTTCAGACTTGTCTCAGTTCATAGCTAAAGAATATGCACAGATTTCGTCCTCAACTCGTACAGTAAACAAATAATCCGCAAATTTCGATGTCCGGAGAGTTTCTGTGGCGTGGGGTGTGACCTGGAGAGGAGGGGAGTGGGGGGGCGGGGTGGAGAATTACTGGCCGCGCCGACATGGCTGGCTGGTTGGTGAAGCCTGGGCAAGAGCTGGCATGGGTAGTGGTGGTGTGGGGGGGGGGTGGGGGCGGGGGAGGTAGTAGGGGGAGGGCGGATTAAGTGCCGGCGGGTCGGGGGTATGGGGGTAGATCGACGCACAGTGAATAACACATTGGCTAATTGCTGTCTAGACCGGTTGAGCGAAGTGTCAGGTTTCACATCAAAAGCTCTCATAAGTAACCTCTTAATATCACTCATTTTTCAAATTGCTAGTTTCTATTGGTGTTCAAAGACGTGTCGGTCTGTTTAATGTCTGTTATAAAACTGAGTAATCGACCCCCGCCTTCTTACATCCACGCAATACCGAGCGAGTGAACAATAATAATAAAGCTGGCGTGCGTGCGAGCGATGTTGTTGTGAGTTCTTTTGTTAACTGATCAAGTCGTGCCGAGCGACTGGCCGGCGTAGGCGTGAATTAGTTCACCAGACTTGTAGGTACAGACATCTATTTTAAACATTGAACTTAGTAAATAGATGGGGCACCAAGATTTAATGCGCTTGCCGGATTACTCAGCCCCGTGTTATTGATACACCCGGGGGTCGTTACCGGGGTGTGGGTGGGTGTAGTGATGAGCAGGGTGGCGGGGGTAGGTAAACTGTGTAGTCACGCAGACCAAAGTCACCTTGCCGAGCGTTATGACACGTCACCGCCTGCCTTAAGGTGACACCAAGTGGCGTCTTCGAGGAAAGACGACGCACGTGATTAGAGAGGAGGACGGGGGTGATCCAGATAAATAGATGCCACTTATTTTATCTTAAAAGTAATATATCATTAAGGGAGTAGTCAGCGGTATACCTGACATTTATGGGGATGGTAAATCTCTATCAACCTATTCCTCTATCAGCTGAATACTCAGAACGCCTCAAGCGAGATGCGGGATCAAGGACATGACACTTGCAGGTTGGTATCAGGGTCAAGAACAAGTGGGTGCGCCATGGAACGATAGGAGGAGGACAGAAGTCATCACTTACCGACATGTGGAGATTCGCTTATCGGTTAAGGAGTCTTCAATATAAGATGGAGAGATCAAAAGTTCTGGTCAAGAGGAATATGGTTTGGACGGACATGGTGAGCGGGGTGGGTTAAATGTATATGGGGTGTGGGAGGGGGTGTAAGGTGAGAGAGGTGAGAGAGGTGGGGGTGTGGGAGGGGGTGGGAGGGGGTGTATGGTCAGAGGTGGGGTGTGGGAGGGGTGTATGGTGAGAGGTGGGGTGATGCGAGACAAGCGTTAGCTACCATAGCGCATTTTCCATTAACAAAATTGACTTTCTTTGGATAATTTTCAGTGACAAAATTTGACTTTGACTTTTCATCTTTCATCAAACCTCATATTTTCCGAATGGGAACAGGAAAAGACAATGTTCTATCCAGAACATGAAAAGATAACTGTGTTACCCTCAAGATTACGTTTTTTTAATTCCCTAATATCCACAACACCTATTTTCAGTCCTTTGGAGTGTCACAAGGCTTAAAACATAGGCAAAATCGAAAATTTACATAACATATGGGTTCCCTGTAAATAGCCATAGCACCCTTAATATTGCTGGTAGGGACTTCATGTTACTTGTACCACTCTTGCCATGTTCTGGCCCTATACCATGTTTATAATAGTATTCCTCATTGTCAATTAACACTTTTTTTTTCTTTGATATACTTTATTTCCAAGATGGTGTATGATACAAGCGGTACAAGTATATGCATAACAACTGTATGACAAGGCCAATATATTTACCTTGTTACTACATATAATTAGTTTACCCCTACATACAGCCATACATAAATACATACATACCTACATATTTGCATACGTACAAAGAAAGGGAGTTGAACCTGCCAACTGTCTATTGCCTTATATAAACCCCAAGTTACCCAATATCCCCCGCATTAGTTTAGTGTATACCCGATCTTTGGTATTCCCTTACAGGTCTCCGTACGGGAGTAGCTCGATAGGGGTAGACGAAAGACATCAAGACAAGATGTAAAACTCTCTCCGCTTGTTTCCATTTCTTCACCGCTCATATCGTAAATATATCTCTAGTAGGTGTGGAGTGACTCTTTCGATGTGAAGTTTTCTTGACGGGTCTCTTCTTCTTTTTTGCTGCAACGACCTTTTTCTTCTTCTTTCTGCTTGCGTTCAACTTTCTCTTTCTTTGGGCAGTACTCGCACTGGCAGTCTTTTTTCTTCGTCTACGGTTCTTGGCGGAAGACGATGCTTTTATAGTCTCATTCATCCGTCGAAGACGAGATCTAGCGCGAGACACAGTTTGCGCCACGGGGGAGACAAAAGTAACGTTGCCTCTCGCTCCACCCGAACCTCTTTGGTGAGTTTCATCTCCTTTGGCCTGCGCCATGTAATATCGTTTCAACTTTTCCAGGTCGAGGGTAAATGGGATATATCTCATGATGATCAGGGACCGGGAGTGGGTATGAAATATAAAACGCACGACCACTCGTCGGTGGGAGATTGTTTAAATGCAACACCCGAGTTGGAAAGTAGAAATATTCTCAAGTCAGTTAATTCCTGTTTCACTACAGGAATATATTGCAAATTTAAAATGCCGCGGTCGAATCCCCGTCTTAAAATGGGAAGATTTCCGTGGGGAGTAAAGGAGACGTCGCATACGTTCGCACAAATCAATGATTCTTTTCGCCACCCCTTAGGTGTCGTGGCATCCAATAGTGTGCACACCCAGTGTCCAGGTAGGGGAATGGGATTCTTGAAACGAACGGTGAAGTCGCTCGGAGTATTTCCTGGATAATACTCTTTGGAATCGGCGCTAGTGAGATAGATGTGAAAAGGTTGCCTCTGCATCATCAACTGAAACAGACCGAACGACTGTTCTCGTATTTATAGGACGACTTGATGTTCTTCTCTGATGACGTGTAGCTGAATGATAACGCAAGTAGACAATCGTAGCTACGATTGTCAAGGCAAATAATATTATAACAAGTCCAGTCCAGTGGTTTCGTAAGAAGGCAGACTTTGTAGACAGGGATAATTTACATTTGCATCGTCGCAGTCTGTCATCAAAAGCAACCAGTCTTGCGAGTAGTTTTGAAATGACAAAACTTTTTCACACGCAAGCCATCTGTTGTCTCGCACTTCCATAGTCCATAAGTTGGGCCACGCCTCTCGCGACAGAGTTGGCAACGTGGTAAGGGATGTATTCAAGATGTCGATGTGGCTGGTTTGTAGTCGAACGGATTCGGTGACATCGGGAAACTGTTCTATCTCAAGTCCCATGCAAGATATGGTGTTCATAAACATGGAGGTATGACAACCGCACAATCCTCTCCCGCAAAACACACACAACAGGATGTAAGTGGTAAAATTCATTTTGGGTGCGACGTGTGTGTGTGACGGTCGGTTACAACTACTGTCTATATCACACTTTTACAACTATTTATATATACTGCTACTGGGTTTATACTATTTCGACTTGTCGTGCGTCCATCCACGTATCAAATTTTGACGGCCAACCGCGGAAGCGAACCAATACTTCTTGACGGCGACCGCGTCGTCTTCTTTTTAAGATCTTTTCCACGTGAAATAATCCCTCGGGGTCATACTTGACTCGTTGCAGTTCACTTTGTCGAAAAGAACCTACGATGTGTTCGCCGGTAAGATCTTCAATCTCATAGGAAGGAATTCCTTCCCGCATTTGTCGACTGTGAACTTTAAAGACTTCTCCTGACCATTTTTCATCGTATTCCCTGGAAAATATCCCTCTGATGTAAGATACGCGTACATGACTGCCAATGGGGAATATGAATACCGATGAACGAAGTGGACGAGGGATAGCGGGATGATAAACTCTCTGCCACACCTCTACTTCATTATCCGTATTGACCTCTCGCGGTCACAATGACGAATATTTGTTACGACGGGACAATACGACTGAGAAACTAACGTTTCTTTTGCATTTCCTACGAAAACGAGGCATTATGACGTCACACGGATTCTCCCAGGTGACAACCTTGGTGCAACGCTTCAAACAGAAAACTTACATAAATGAAGGAACTTGGTCGTTTCGTGATGCCAAAGTGATACGAAAACATCGAACTGGTCTTATTTTATCTTTACCATTTAGTTTAATGACGCACCCCTGTATTGTTACTCCATGCACTGCACATTTTGACAGCGGAATGGTTAAGTCGATCACTTGCTCTCGCCATTTTTGTTACCGCGGAGGCACGCGAAACTGTGACGTCACTCGCTGTTTGGTGAACTTGCGAAAGCCGGGGTGCAGGGCTAAATTTAGAACGTTATTTTTCGCTTTCGAGTGTTTTGAAGACGGATTTTTTCTTGTATATTCCCAAAGTTCTGCGCTTCATCGCCTCCAAATATTTTAAGGTATATCTCCCATAGCCATGTTTAGTGAAATGGTACTCATAGTCTTTAGAATAAACCTGGAAAGAAATTGACTTGTAGCTGCCTATACTTCAACATGGAGCACGTGTGTTTGTTTGTCCCCAAAACTCAAGTCTCGCCGCCCGATCGCGAGAACTGTACAGCCCTATTACTTGTTTTCGTATGAACGGAGTCAGACTGCTCCGCTCGCATACCCGAACTCACCCAGCGTATTTAGAAACACGGCCCGTCGCATCTGCAGATAAGAACAAGTATGCCCGCTACATGGCGTAGCGGGCATACTTGTTCTTATCTGTGGGATCCATTTGTTGGCGGTTGGTACCACTCGATTTGCCGGCTGCCGGGCCTCAATACACCAAGTGGACCGCGGACCGCGGATTTTGCGTTCGGTTGATCTTGATCCGCACATGAGCGGAAAGTATGAGTGCGCATGCTCCAAATATCTGCGCCGATTACTCCGGTCGCACATCCAAACTCAACCATTGGGTCTCAGATGAGCACGTCGCCAGAAAACACTTGATCCTTATCATTCGGAAAGTGCCACTTAAACCCAAATCGGTTGTAACCGAAATTGGTATATATTGCCTATAAAATAGGCCACAAAAGCAGAATTATCACAATTTTGCCTTTCGGCGCTGAAATATACAATGACTGTATATTTTTGGTATTTGGTTGCAATACATACATGCAAATTTGGCGGACGAGGTAATATTTCATGTGACATGCCCCCCAAAAAACCATTGAATCGATCTAAGCCGTAATTTTCGCGCCAAGTGCAGTATAAGCAGGTTCCGGTTTAACTGCTATATATATATGCAGGCGAAGGCTATATGTAAATATTCAGATGAATTGGTAAGGAGATAACCAGTATAATATAAACTTCTATGTGTTAGATGTTGATATCATCATATCTAGAATAGCGTTTTAACCTGCGATGTTACTTTGCAAATATTTGATCCATTCAAATGCACAACATTAACAAAATTACATATGCCTTAAATTTATTTGCCAAAAATATTAACAATATTAGCCATTTTATCGCATAAAACATGCATAAAATAGCAAAAGAAAGACTGGGGCATTTTTTTCAGTGATTCGTGACGTCACAAGAGGAACCGGTTTTGTTGCACAATACGTTAAACGCGTCCTTTGAGCATGCCTGGGATTCTCCCACGCCGGTGAGGATGCAGCGATTGGTACACATGATTGGGAATTAGAGATAGAAAAGAAGAGGAAGTCGAGCAATTTACTTGAACATTATTACCGGAGCCAAGCTCCCCGCACGGTGGCGCTACGCAAGTTTCGCTTTTATAGGGGATGACCAGTAACTGATGAAGTTGTATGATATTGTTGATATCTTGCTCAATTTGGGTCGGGTTGCAATTGAAACGTATAATTAACAAAGAAAAAAAAACGTTAGCAGAGCGTGGTTTCGATCCACGGACCTCTGCGTTATGGGCCCAGCACGCTTCCACTGCGCCACTCTGCTACAACCATCACGTTAACATTCAATTCTAAACCAGTCAGTGCAACCATGATTGACGTAATCAAGTAAAAGACTCAAATGGTGTTGGCCAGGCATTTAAGTGGAGACAAAAATTCAATGGGACTAATATCGCAAATTTCTTTGAGCAACGAGCCAGACCCGCGCCATAGGGGCAGTATGGAATACTGTCTATAAGTACGGCGCGCTAACAGATTGTGCCACCGGGGCTGACCAGCGATTGTCGATAAAGAAGATATGCATATGGCATTGCGTCGAGTGTGAGTTGGGTTTATCTCAGCACAAGTCTCAAAAAATGCGTGCTGAGATAAACCCATCCCGCACGAGAAGCAATGCCATATGTAATTTCTCGCTCGAATAGAACTTCAAGCGTCGCCATTAAGTCAACACGGAGATCTAACGATGACAATGATACTCACAACTGCGCCTAAATATTTGGTCGAAATCATAATAGGGCTATACAGTTCTCGCGATCGGGCCGCGAGACTTGAGTTTTGGGGACAAAGAAACACACGTGCTCCATGTTGAAGTATAGGCAGCTATAAGTCAATTTCTTTCCAGGTTTATTCTAAAGACTATGAGTACCATTTCACTAAACATGGCTATGGGAGATATACGTTAAAATATTTGGAGGCGATGAAGCGCAGAACTTTGGGAATATACAAGGAAAAATCCGTCTTCAAAACACTCGAAAGCTAAAAATAACATTCTAAATTTAGCCCTGCACCCGGGCTTTTGCAAGTTCACCAAACAGTGAGTGACGTCACAGTGAGTTTCGCATGCCTCCGCGGTAACAAAAATGGCGAGAGCAAGTGATCGACTGAACCATTCCGCTGTCAAGATGTGCAGTGCATGGATTAACAACACACGGGTGCGTTATTAAACCACATGGCAAAGATAAAATAAGACCAGTTGGATGTTTTCGTATCACTTTTGGATCACGAAAAGACCAAGTTTCTTCATTTTTGTAAGTTTTTTGTTTGAAGCGTTGCGCCAACGCTGTCACCAGAGAGAATCCGTGTGACGTCATAATGCCTCGTTTTCGTAGGAAATGCAAAAAAACGTTAGTTTCTCAGTCATATTGTCCCGTCGTAACAAATATTCGTTATTGTGATGGCGCCAACGAATAAAAAAATATGTCATCTATCCGTTTTGTGAAGCTATATTTCTTAAATATTCTTGATCATAGCGCTAGGCCTTCCGCAATGGACCCACCCCTCGGCGCCTGGCTTTTGCGCACGTAGTCTGGTTCCCAGTCTCTCTCTTTGCGTAACATACACGTCACCCCTACGTCACAGATAGTCAGGATACCAGTGTGCGCACAGATTCAAAACTCGTTCCGAACACGTGCTTCGTTTGTTTGTCCCCAAAATGAGTAAACCGGAAATCTAAGCGAACGAGACTTTATAGCCCTATAGTGGCGCTCAATAGCGCCTGTAACTAAGTGTTGCGCGCGACGTGTTTCCTTAGAGATATGACGTCGTCAAAGTGATTACGCCTCTGCGGCGGAGATAGGTCTAACGAACATATTGTCTTAGGCAAAATGGTATCTATTTGTTAAATGAACCTTTTGTTTTCGTAAATTGTGGCTGTATTTAGTTCATTTGATTCAGGTCTATAGCTATTAAGTTCGGTTGGTTTGTTGGAACTATTTATGTAAATATCAGTTACGGTTTTTCCCGGCACTGGTGTCAACATTGGCCACTGATAACAGAGTGCGAGAAGACTAAGCAATTCACGCGTGGGGTCAAAATATCGTTTGTATGCAATCTGATTGGATCCAGATAACACTTTCTGTATGACAAGAGTCAAGTCTTATTCCATGTGTTTCTGCTTAATACAATCGTTTGAAACCCTGTCAATGCCGATTTCTTTCCAGACTTCTTAACATTTGAATTCCCTTCTTCATAAATTGTTTAGTTTGGTTTAGATTGCGTTTGAAATGAAAATTTTAAAATAGTATTCAGCAGAGCATGGACCACTGGGTTATGGGCCCAGCACGCTTCCACTGCGCCACTCTGCTCCAACTGCCAAGTCAACATACAATACACGGGTTTACCCTTCTGCGGCCATTTTGACCTACTTTTAGATGGTGAGTAAACAAGAGCACGTGTGCCATTGACAGTCAGCTTGAAGTGAGTTCGCTTCGAAGTGTGTCTTCATGTTGAATGTGACTTACTTTTGCATAATTTGAAGCCAGCAGAGAAGCCAGCAGAGGGGTTGATTGGCGGGCCATATGTATACTGTCGCGAAGCTATATAATAATAGATCACTGCATGACAAGGAGTGTAAGAGACCCTCAGCATCGCTGGCAGCAGCGCATCGACTTTACAAGCTGTCAAAGGCATTCCAATATTATACACCTGTCTACACTGATATCTACTTCACATAGAGCAAATTAACGTTGTAATGAGAAAGCTATTTTGCAAGGAGATCTAGCCTAGTACACATATTGGTAGCCAAACTTCTTATGCAATCATGTATATTTTTCACTTTAGATATACTTGTCTTGGCACCATACCGAAAGGTTAGAGTAAAGGGGAAGAGCATTCCCAGTACTCCTGATGGAGGAAAGCACTCCTAATCTGGACCAAATATGACGTTGGAATCGTTTAAACTATCTCCAATTAAACATTATCTGTCCCGGCCTAAGGAGCAAGCCTAATGCTGGCTCATCTTGCTTTATTATATAAATATTAATTTGTTTTTCATTATTAAATTCATATTAATTTATTTCCTAAATTCATATTAATTTATTTCCTTAATAAATGTATTTCATTAAGAAATGACGAGATTAATGACAATTAATGAAATAAATTTATGTCATTAATAAATTTATTTCATGACTAATTTTACGGGTACATTATCTTATTGATATTGTTGATTTCATCAGTTATTATAGATATGGCAATCATAGTGTGAGATACTAATATTGGTATGAATCTCTACGCATCTGGTATGTTAGAAGTAGATAAGATTATAAGTCAACTTCACAATATCTATAATGATAAATGCAACTTTCATGTATACAAAAAATATTAAAGCTGCGAATAGACATGAAATATCAAGTACCGTTTATTACCGTACACTTTATTAATTCTACATATTTAATATTATTAGAAAATTTGTCAGCCTCATAGAAGATATATGTGGTAAAATATGTCAATATGTACACAAGCTGTGTTTCCCTTCACAATTTATGTATATTAAATATGGGTTTGCTGATTTTTCCAATAGATTCCTTGTTTGCTATGTGAGCTACACTGCATAAGTTCATATGTATGTTTGTATTATAAAAAATACATTTAAGTAACTACTGGTAGAGCTAGGTAGTATATAATAATAAAGTGTCAAATTATCTGTCATGAATTCAGGGGCAGATCTAGGCCCCTGCTCATGGCCAGATCATGGCCATTTGCCATGGGGGGGTGGGGAGGTTGCTCTCTGAAAACTTGCGACCGCGGGCGGGGTGGTGCTTGTCCGGAAAAGCCGAATTTAACAGTGTATGTTTGGGTTCCCAAGGGGGGGGGGTACAACCCCCTACCCCCCACCCCCTAGATCCGCCCCTGGATTTGTTCACTTGTCTTATATTACTGTTTTTTTAAATCTTTTGTGACCTTTACTCTTGCTTATAAATGTGATTGTAAAATTAAAGCTACATGCATTATGTTTCTGAGCCTTCATTGCTTGGGAAGAGGATATTCCAGCAAACTTTCTGAGTATAACCCCTTAAAATACATAGTGTAAAAGGGCCAACCCCGCCGTCGGCCGACAGCTCTGTTGCCTTCAAAGCGGGACAGCATGCTCAAGGACATCGTCAAGGACGAAGGGGAGGGGGGGGGGGGGTACGATGACGATTTCGTCAAGGGAGGTTGGGGTGACCATTCACTCAAGGCGAGGGTGGGGCAATTCGAAGAACACCCCTTTTGAAAAGGTGGTCACTTTCCTCAACCTCCCGAGACCCTCCTATAATTGGCACCCCATTGCCAGTTTCAGAGCCCTTCTTGGGTGGGGGGGGGGGGGGGGTGGGGGGAAGGGGGAGTTGTGTTTCCAGATCGCGAAGAATAATTTTTTTTATTCCCAGGCCACGATGAATTAAAAATAGAACTCTTCGCATGCGATGGAAGAGCGGATGCACGATACTAAATTGACGATTTTTCGATTCACGGTTATTTAATATTAAAATTCCCAGTTCACGATTACTGAAAATCCTTGATGACGGCGGTCGGCTAATACTCCATTCCCAGTTCACGAAGAATTATTGTCCTCATTCCCAGTTCACGGTGAAATGAAAAGCCCAATCCCGAGAAAGGCAAATACCCCTTGCTCCCCCCACCCCCCCCCCTTCTTATCACGCCATCATTAAATTACGCCCGGAATAGGACCACCCTCCCCCCCCCCCCCCCCTTCAACTAATCTACTAATGTTGTCTCTAATAGCCTGGCGATTTCGACCATATGCCTCTCTTATCTGATATAAATATATAACGGGACATTTAAATACTTTGTGACTAAATTGTATGTGTGGTTGTGCATAACGGTGATAACGCATGCTCAGGCCCCTGCCTCAGGCCCACTGCATGTAACACGTGCGGACTGTTTACTCACAATATTGGGTCCGTTCTGATTCGGCCGCGCGACTTCCTTATAAGGCAAAGCGTAAACCCGTGTATTCTGAACAAGTCATAGAAATGGCCTGACGTCACAATTTTGGTGCGCATGCGTAGTAGGTGAAAATACGGAGCCTCGTTATCGCGCAGGTGAAAACATTGCCACGTGGTTATAAATCTGCATGCAAATCTCGTGTTTTGGTCTTGTGTACTAGTTTTGTTCCGTGGGTTTGCGTCTGTTGTTCTTTCGTTGTGCTATGTCCTAGAACTATTTGGAAACCCTACCTGGTGTAGTTAGTGCCAGGTACCCAGAAAACTAAAAGTGGCTGACCTAAAGCCCAACGAAGCAACAGAGAAGTAGGTGACCGTCTTCTTGGGATGAATCCTGTTTGGACTGTACGTGTGTGTGGGGGGGAGGGGGAGGGGGGGGATCGAGAACCCTAGGGTATTGATAATTTGTTCAGTAACATAAGATTTCTAACCCTAATATTTTATCGCCTGACTTCCAGAGCTCACTTACTGAATTATATAATTATGGAATGTATGTCTTTACAGTTCCTACCCAAACATATATTGATGAACATTTTCATAATTGCTAAATTGCAGGTTCTATAGTAGCCTTAGATATTTATTGTAAATGTTTCACCTGTATTTACAGGTCCTTATGATTGCAAGTCCATGAGAACTGGAAAGCGTTAGAGTAGACCCATACAAGTCATGCAGCCGGAAAAAAAACTTAATGCAGAATTGATGTAGGTCAGGATGCATATTGAAACATCATAATTTACATTTATCCAGTGGATTTGCCTATCTCTCATTTGTTGCTGCCGAATTTTTACCTCCTACTTGCTGACACATAATTAGAAACAGACCTAATTAAGTGGTCCTAAGTAATAAGGCCCAAAACAAATGCATACCCTGAATTTGGGGGAAAGGCATTTTCTCTTGCCCTCAATTTGTGGACATAAAATAAACTTGCTTTGCACTTGACAGAAAATTCTCTCCCTAACAAAAAGGGGGGTGGGGGGGGGGGGGTGGAACAGGGTGGCTCAGTTCTCTGGTCTTTTTTTTTTGGTTGGCATGTTCTCTGATCTCTAATTTTTTAGTTGGCATGTTCTCTGATCTTTTTCAGACCTCTGGTCTCTGATCTTAGATATGTAAAGGCAGTATCTTTGATCTTAGATGTTTCTCTGATGTGTGATATTTGATTTTTCCTGATGTCTGAGCTAAGATCTCTGATATTTTTAGGTCCATGTTCTCAGTGTTTCACCCCCATAACCCCCGAAAAAAAGAAGCTTGCATTGAACTTGACAGAATTGCTTGAATTTTAATATTAGACACAATGAATTAATCCAGTGGGTATCCCCATTTGTTGAGAGAATTAATCCAGTGGGTATCCCCATTTGTTGAGAGAATTAATCCAGTGGGTATCCCCATTTGTTGAGAGAATTAATCCAGTGGGTATCCCCATTTGTTGAGAGAATTAATCCAGTGGGTATCCCCATTTGTTGAGAGAATTAATCCAGTGGGTATCCCCATTTGTTGAGAGAATTAATCCAGTGGGTATCCCCTTTTGTTGAGAGAATTAATCCAGCGGGTATCCCATTTGTTGAGAGAAGAAAATACTTAATTTATCACAGAAGAGGTAACCTTGAAATGATACAAAATACTTTCCTTAAGGGTTTTTCTTTTTTTGAGGGGGGGCGGGGGGTGGCTAAAAAAAGTTATATAATGCTCTATTGATCAAATGATTTTTGACTCCTAGCTAACAATAATACTTGCCCTAAATTTGGCAAAGAAAAAATAAAACCCTTGACCAGATAGAAAAAACCCTTGATTTTTCATTAACTGGGCTAGGGGGGGGGTGCTTTGCTAAATAATATTGCTCCCATTGCAGCGCCAATATGTGTGACCCAAGCTGGAAATGATCGCCAAGAGATAGTCTTCCCCCTACCCCCAGCGTGGATACAGGAATTAGAAAAAGGGGACCGGGGTGGGTGGGGGGGGGGGTGTCCAATAAAAAATTGCAACCGAGGGGTGGGGTCCACACCTCAGCTGGCCTAAATTTTGCATTGAAAAATAACATTCTTCCTCAAAATGGGAGGGGAGGTCCCCCCCCCCCCCGTCTTGTATATTGTGGTTGGGGCACCCCCAGACCTTGTACTGCTTCGCCGTTATCTTATTTGCATAGGCAGCGCTACATATATATATAGGGCAAGTACGGCGTTCGGTACGGTGGAGAATCAGAGCGGAACGCATGCGAATGGATGGGCCACGTGCGTTTGTTTTCACCTGCGCTTGGTGCGCCGACTGGCGAGTATAGTGCGCATGACCGGAAGTCCATTTCTATGAAGTCAGTGCAACCATGGATGACTTAATCCAGTGAAATACACAAATGGTGTGGGCCAGGCCCTCAAGTGGAGGTAAAAATTCAATGGGACTGTTTTGATACTTGCTTTTATTCCATATACAATCTTTATTCACAAGTTATCACATGTACATGCATGCAACGCAGGCCAGCTCATCTGTCATTCTGTCTTGTCACACTACTCTGACGTAACCTTTCACCCTTGACCCTACCTAAATCGTCTGACCCAGTTATCATTACCATTTTGTCATAATGCACTCATTCATGTCTATAAGTACGGCGCGCTAACCGATTGTGCCACTGGGGCTGACCAGCGATTGTCGATAAAGAAGGCTAACCAACTCACGCGTGGGGTCAAAATATCGTTTATATGCGATCTGATTGGATCCAGATAACACTTTCTGTATAATAAGGGTCAAGCTTTATTCAGCCGCTTAGTTTCCAGACTTCTAAACAATTGAATTCTATTTTTGATAAATTGTTCAGTTTGGTTCAGATTGCATTTAAAATGTATAGTTAAAATAATATTTAGCAGAGCGTGGTTTCGATCCACGGACCTCTGGGTTATGGGCCCAGCACGCTTCCACTGCGCCACTCTGCTCCAACTGCCACGTCAACATTCAATTCTGAACTAATCAGTTCGCCGCTGAGGTCATCAGTAGCTCACGGGGGAGGTCAACATATATGTCCATAATATAGGATTGGCTTGAACGGGACCTTTCAGCATGTAAGGGTATTTTGTGCCATGCTAATAAATGTCAAGCAACATGATGAAAGTGAAATTTGGAATCAAATTGTTGTTGCTAACGCCATGAGAGTCAGTAGTAAAGAGACCGATGGCTTCGTTTTCATATCAGACGGATACCGTTTTTAACATGTGGAAATGTTTTCTGTTAATTGCATCGTTATTATACATGACACACAGGGGATAACAATCTACTGATGAAGTTTTTTAATGCATCCGTGTGATGTTGTTGAAATCTTGCTCAATTTGGGTCGGGCCGCAATTGAAATGTATAAGTAACAAAGAAAAACAAATTGTTTGGTGTTGGCCACGCCTTCAAGTGGAGGCAAAAATTCCATGTGACTAATATCGCAAATTATTTTGAGCGACGGGCATACGAAGCGTATGAATGTTACAAAAGAAGAGCAAAATACCAGTGCTCCGGGTGAGGCTCGAACTCACAACCTCCGCATCTCTCGCAGCGAGCCAGACCCGCGCCAAAGCGGGCTGGAAATACTGTCTATAAGTACGGCGCGCTAACCGATTGTGCCACCGGGGCTGACCTGCGATTGACGATAAAGAAGGCTAAGCAACTCACGCGTGGGGTCAAAATATCGTTTGTATGCGATCTGGTTGGATCCAGAAAACACTTTCTGTATCATAAGAGTCAAGTATTATTCAGTGTTTTTTGTTTAATACAATCGTTTGGAACCTTGTCAATGCCGATTAGTTTCCAGACTTCTAAAATAATTGACTTATATTCTTGATAAATTGTTCAGTTTGGTTTAGATCGCATTTGAAATGGATATTTAAAAACAATATTTAGCAGAGCGTGGTTTCGATCCACGGACCTCTGGGTTATGGGCCCAGCACGCTTCCACTGCGCCACTCTGCTCCGACTGCCACCGCAACATTCAATTCTGAACTAATCAGTTCACCGCGGAGATCATCACCAGCTCACGGGTGAGGTCAACATATATGTCCATAATATAGGATTGGCTTGAACGGGACCTTTCAGCATATAAGGGTATTTTGTGCCATGCTAATAAATGTCAAGCAACATGATGAAAGTGAAATTATGAATCAAGTTGTTGTTGCTAACACCATGAGAGTCAGTAGTTAAGAGACCGATGGCTGGCTTTTCATATCAGACGGACACCGCTTTTAACATGTGGAAATGTTTGCTGTCAAATGCATCGTTATTATACATAACAGACAGAGGATAACAATCCACTAACGAAGTTTTTTAATACATCCGTATGATATTGTTGATATCTTGCTCAATTTGGGTCTGGCTGCAATTGAAATGTATAATTAACAAAGAAAAAAAAGTTCGTTAGCAGAGCGTGGTTTCGATCCACGGACCTCTGGGTTATGGGCCCAGCACGCTTCCACTGCGCCACTCTGCTCCAACAGCCACGTCGACATTCAATTCTGAACTAATCAGTTCGCCGCGGAGATCATCAGCAGCTCACGGGGGAGGTCAACATATGTGTCCATAAGATAGGATTGGCTTGAACGGGACCTTTCAGCATATAGGGGTATTTTGTGCCATGCTAATAAATGTCAAGCAACATGATGAAAGTGAAATTTGGAATCAAATTGTTGTTGCTAACGCCATGAAAGTCAGTAGTTAAGAAACGGATGGCTTCGTTTTCATATCAGACGGATGCCGCTTTTAACACGTGGAAATGTTTTCTGTTAATTGCATCGTTATTATACATGACACACAGGGGATAACAATCTACTGATGAAGTTTTTGTATACATCCGTATGATATTGTTGAAATCTTGCTCAATTTGGGTCGGGCCGCAATTGAAATGTATAATTAACAAACAAGAACAAATCGTTAGCAGAGCGTGGTTTCGACCCACGGACCTCTGGGTTATGGGCCCAGCATGCTTCCACTGCGCCACTCTGCTCCGACTGCCACGTCAACATTCAATTCTGAACTAATCAGTTCACCGCGGAGAACATCAGCAGCTCACGGGTGAGGTCAACATATATGTCCATAAGATAGGATTGGCTTGAACGGGACCTTTCAGCATATAAGGGTATTTTGTGCCATGCTAATAAATGTCAAGCAACATGATGAGAGTCAAATTAGGAATCAAATTGTTGTTGCTAACACCATGAGAGTCAGTAGTTAAGAGACCGATGGCTGGCTTTTCATATCCGACGGATACCGCTTTTAACATGTGGAAATGTTTGCTGTTAAATGCATCGTTATTATACATAACAGACAGAGGATAACAATCCACTAACAAAGTTTTTTTATACATTCGTATGATATTGTTGAAATCTTGCTCAATTTGGGTCGGGCCGCATTTGAAATGTATAATTAACAAAGAAGAACAAATCGTTAGCAGAGCGTGGTTTCGATCCATGGACCTCTGGGTTATGGGCCCAGCACGCTTCCACTGCGCCACTCTGCTCCAACTGCCACGTCAATATTCAATTCTGAACTAATCAGTTCACCGCGGAGATCATCAGCAGCTCACGGGTGAGGTCAACATATATGTCCATAAGATAGGATTGGCTTGAACGGGACCTTTCAGCATATAAGGGTATTTTGTGCCATGCTAATAAATGTCAAGCAACATGATGAGAGTGAAATTAGCAATCAAATTGTCGTTGCTAACACCATGAGAGTCAGTAGTTAAGAGACCGATGGCTGGCTTTTCATATCAGACGGATACCGCTTTTAACATGTGGAAATGTTTTCTGTTAAATGCATCGTTATTATACATAGCAGACAGAGGATAACAATCCACTAACAAAGTTTTTTTAATACATCCGTATGATATTGTTGATATCTTGCTCAATTTGGGTCGGGCTGCAATCGAAATGTATAATTAACAAAGAAAAAAAAGTTCGTTAGCAGAGCGTGGTTTCGAGCCACGGACCTCTGGGTTATGGGCCCAGCACGCTTCCACTGCGCAACTCTGCTCCAACTGCCACGTCGCCATTCAATTCTGAACCAGTCAGTGCAACCATGGATGACGTAATCAAGTGAAATACTCAAATGGTGTTGGCCACGCCTTCAAGTAGAGGCAAAAATTCGATGTGACTAATCGCAAATTACTTTGAGCGACGGGCATACGAAGCGTATGAATGTTGCAAAAGAAGAGCAAAATGACAGTGCTCCGGGTGAGGCTCGAACTCACAACCTCCGCATCTCTCGCAGCGAGCCAGACGCGCGCCAAAGCGGGCTGGAAATACTGTCTATAAGTACGGCGCGCTAACCGATTGTGCCACCGGGGCTGACCTGCGATTGACGATAAAGAAGGCTAAGCAACTCACGCGTGGGGTCAAAATATCGTTTGTATGCGATCTGGTTGGATCCAGATAACACTTTCTCTTTCATAAGAGTCAAGTATTATTCAGTGTTTTTGTTTAATACAATCGTTTGGAACCTTGTCAATGCCGATTAGTTTCCAGACTTCTAAAAAATTGACTTATATTCTTGATAAATTGTTCAGTTTGGTTTAGATCGCATTTGAAATGGATATTTAAAAACAATATTTAGCAGAGCGTGGTTTTGATCCACGGACCTCTGGGTTATGGGCCCAGCACGCTTCCACTGCGCCACTCTGCTCCAACTGCCACGTCAACTTTCAATTCTGAACTAATCAGTTCACCGCGGAGATCATCAGCAGCTCACGGGTGAGGTCAATATATATGTCCATAAGATAGGATTGGCTTGAACGGGACCTTTCAGCATATAAGGGTATTTTGTGCCATGCCAATAAATGTCAAGCAACATGATGAAAGTGAAATTTGGAATCAAATTGTTGTTGCTAACGCCATGAGAGTCAGTAGTAAAGTGACCGATGGCTTCGTTTTCATATCAGACGGATACCGTTTTTAACATGTGGAAATGTTTTCTGTTAATTGCATCGATATTATACATGACACACAGGGGATAACAATCTACTGATGAAGTTTTTTTAATACATCCGTATGATATTGTTGATATCTTGCTCAATTCGGGTCGGGCTGCAATTGAAATTTATAATTAACAAAAAGAAAAAGTTCGTTAGCAGAGCGTGGTTTCGATCCACGGAACTCTGGGTTATGGGCCCAGCACGCTTCCACTGCGCCACTCTGCTCCAACTGCCACGTCGACATTCAATTCTGAACTAATCAGTTCACCGCTGAGATCATCAGTAGCTCACGGGGGAGGTCAGCATATAAGTCCATAATATAGGATTGGCTTGAACGGGACTTTTCAGCATATAAGGGTATTTTGTGCCATGCTAATAAATGTCAAGCAACATGATGAAAGTGAAATTTGGAATCAAATTGTTGTTGCTAACGCCATGAGAGTCAGTAGTAAAGTGACCGATGGGTTCGTTTTCATATCAGACGGATACCCTTTTTAACATGCGGAAATGTTTTCTGTTAATTGCATCGTTATTATACATGACACACAGGGGATAACAATCTACTGATGAAGTTTTTTTAATACATCCGTATGATATTGTTGATATCTTGCTCAATTTGGGTCGGGCTGCAATTGAAATGTATAATTAACAAAGAAAAAAAAGTTCGTTAGCAGAGCGTGGTTTCCATCCACGGACCTCTGGGTTATGGGCCCAGCACGCTTCCACTGCGCCACTCTGCTCCAACTGCCACGTCGACATTCAATTCTGAACTAATCAGTTCGCCGCGGAGATCATCAGCAGCTCATGGGGGAGGACAACATATATGTCCATAATATAGGATTGGCTTGAACGGGACCTTTCAGCATATAAGGGTATTTTGTGCCATGTTAATAAATGTCAAGCAACATGATGAGCGTGAAATTTGGAATCAATTTGTTGCTGCTAACGCCATGAGAGTCACTAGTTAAGAAACTTATGGCTGGCTTTTCATATCAGACGGATACCGCTTTTAACATGTGGAAATATTTGCTGTTAAATGCATCGTTTTTATACAAAACAGACAGAGGATAACAATCCACTATCAAAGTTTTGTAATACATCCGTATGATATTGTTGATATCTTGCTCAATTCGGGTCGGGCTGCAATTGAAATTTATAATTAACAAAAAGAAAAAGTTCGTTAGCAGAGCGTGGTTTCGATCCACGGAACTCTGGGTTATGGGCCCAGCACGCTTCCACTGCGCCACTCTGCTCCAACTGCCACGTCGACATTCAATTCTGAACTAATCAGTTCACCGCTGAGATCATCAGTAGCTCACGGGGGAGGTCAGCATATAAGTCCATAATATAGGATTGGCTTGAACGGGACTTTTCAGCATATAAGGGTATTTTGTGCCATGCTAATAAATGTCAAGCAACATGATGAAAGTGAAATTTGGAATCAAATTGTTGTTGCTAACGCCATGAGAGTCAGTAGTAAAGTGACCGATGGGTTCGTTTTCATATCAGACGGATACCCTTTTTAACATGCGGAAATGTTTTCTGTTAATTGCATCGTTATTATACATGACACACAGGGGATAACAATCTACTGATGAAGTTTTTTTAATACATCCGTATGATATTGTTGATATCTTGCTCAATTTGGGTCGGGCTGCAATTGAAATGTATAATTAACAAAGAAAAAAAAGTTCGTTAGCCGAGCGTGGTTTCGATCCACGGATCTCTGGGTTATGGGCCCAGCACGCTTCCACTGCGCCACTCTGCTCCAACTGCCACGTCGACATTCAATTCTGAACTAATCAGTTCACCGCTGAGATCATCAGTAGCTCACGGGTGAGGTCAGCATATAAGTCCATAATATAGGATTGGCTTGAACGGGACCTTTCAGCATAAAAAGGTATTTCGTGCTATGCTAATATATGTCAAGCAACATGATGAGGGTCAAATTAGGAATCAAGTTGTTGTTGCTAACGCCAGGAGAGTCAGTAGTTAAGAAACCGATGGCTGGCTTTTCATATCAGACGGATACCGCTTTTAACATGTGGAAATGTTTGCTGTTAAATGAATCGTTATTATACATAACAGACAGAGGATAACAATCAACTAACAAAGTTTTTTAATACATCCGTATGATATTGTTGATATCTTGCTCAATTTGGGTCGGGCTGCAATTTTTTTTTTTTGCGAAAAAAAAGTTCGTTAGCAGAGCGTGGTTTCGATCCACGGACCTCTGGGTTATGGGCCCAGCACGCTTCCACTGCGCCACTCTGCTCCAACTGCCACGTCAACATTTAATTCTGAACTAATCAGTTCACCGCGGAGATCATCAGTAGCTCACGGGTGAGGTCAGCATATATGTCCATAATATAGGATTGGCTTGAACGGGACCTTTCAGCATATAAGGGTATTTTGTGCTATGCTAATAAATGTCAAGCAACATGATGAAAGTGAAATTATGAATCAAATTGTTGTTGCTAACACCATGAGAGTCAGTAGTTAAGAGACCGATGGCTGGCTTTTCATATCAGACGGATACCGCTTTTAACATGTGGAAATGTTTTCTGTTAATTGCATCGTTATTATACATGACACACAGGGGATAACAATCTACTGATGAAGTTTTTTTAATACATCCGTATGATATTGTTGATATCTTGCTCAATTTGGGTCGGGCTGCAATTAAAATGTATAATTAACAAAGAAAAGAAAGTTCGTTAGCAGAGCGTGGTTTCGATCCACGGACCTCTGGGTTATGGGCCCAGCACGCTTCCACTGCGCCACTCTGCTCCAACTGCCACGTCGCCATTCAATTCTGAACCAGTCAGTGCAACCATGATTGACGAAATCAAGTAAAAGACTCAAATGGTGTTGGCCACGCCTTCAAGTAGAGGCAAAAATTCGATGTGACTAATCGCAAATTACTTTGAGCGACGGGCATACGAAGCGTATGAATGTTACAAAAGAAGAGCAAAATGCCAGTGCTTCGGGTGAGGCTCGAACTCACAACCTCCGCATCTCTCGCAGCGAGCCAGACCCGCGCCAAAGCGGGCTGGAAATACTGTCTATAAGTACGGCGCGCTACTTATTGTGCCACCGGGGCTGACCTGCGATTGACGATAAAGAAGGCTAAGCAACTCACGCGCGGGGTCAAAATATCGTTTGTATGCGATCTGGTTGGATCCAGATAACACGTTCTCTTTCATAAGAGTCAAGTATTATTCAGTGTTTTTGTTTAATACAATCGTTTGGAACCTTGTCAATGCCGATTAGTTTCCAGACTTCTAAAAAATTGACTTATATTCTTGATAAATTGTTCAGTTTGGTTTAGATCGCATTTAAAATGGATATTTAAAAACAATATTTAGCAGAGCGCGGTTTCGATCCACGGACCTCTGGGTTATGGGCCCAGCACGCTTCCACGGGCCCACTCTGCTCCAACTGCCACATCAACATTCAATTCTGAACTAATCAGTTCGCCGCTGAGATCATCAGCAGCTCACGGGGGAGGTCAACATATATGTCCATAATATAGGATTGGCTTGAACGGGACCTTTCAGCATATAAGGGTATTTTGTGCCATGCTAATAAATGTCAAGCAACATGATGAGGGTGAAATTTGGAATCAAATTGTTGTTGCTAACGCCATGAGAGTCAGTAGTTAAGAAACCGATGGCTGGCTTTTCATATCAGACGGATACCGCTTTTAACATGTGGAAATGTTTGCTGTTAAATGCATCGTTATTATACATAACAGACAGAGGATAACAATCCACTAACAAAGTTTTTTATTACATCCGTATGATATTGTTGATATCTTGCTCAATTTGGGTCGGGCTGCAATTGAAATGTATAATTAACAAAGAAAAAAATGTTCGTTAGCAGAGCGTGGTTTCGATCCACGGACCTCTGGGTTATGGGCCCAGCACGCTTCCACTGCGCCACTCTGCTCCAACTGCCACGTCGCCATTCAATTCTGAACCAGTCAGTGCAACCATGGATGACGTAATCAAGTGAAATACTCAAATGGTGTTGGCCACGCCTTCAAGTAGAGGCAAAATTTCGATGTGACTAATCGCAAATTACTTTGAGCGACGGGCATACGAAGCGTATGAATGTTACAAAAGAAGAGCAAAATGCCAGTGCTCCGGGTGAGGCTCGAACTCACAACCTCCGCATCTCTCGCAGCGAGCCAGACCCGCGCCAAAGCGGGCTGGAAATACTGTCTATAAGTACGGCGCGCTAACCGATTGTGCCACCGGGGCTGACCTGCGATTGACGATAAAGAAGGCCAAGCAACTCACGCGTGGGGTCAAAATATCGTTTGTATGCGATCTGGTTGGATCCAGATAACACGTTCTCTTTCATAAGAGTCAAGTATTATTCAGTGTTTTTGTTTAATACAATCGTTTGGAACCTTGTCAATGCCGATTAGTTTCCAGACTTCTAAAAAATTGACTTATATTCTTGATAAATTGTTCAGTTTGGTTTAGATCGCATTTAAAATGGATATTTAAAAACAATATTTAGCAGAGCGCGGTTTCGATCCACGGACCTCTGGGTTATGGGCCCAGCACGCTTCCACGGCCCCACTCTGCTCCAACTGCCACATCAACATTCAATTCTGAACTAATCAGTTCGCCGCTGAGATCATCAGCAGCTCACGGGGGAGGTCAACATATATGTCCATAATATAGGATTGGCTTGAACGGGACCTTTCAGCATATAAGGGTATTTTGTGCCATGCTAATAAATGTCAAGCAACATGATGAGGGTGAAATTTGGAATCAAATTGTTGTTGCTAACGCCATGAGAGTCAGTAGTTAAGAAACCGATGGCTGGCTTTTCATATCAGACGGATACCGCTTTTAACATGTGGAAATGTTTGCTGTTAAATGCATCGTTATTATACATAACAGACAGAGGATAACAATCCACTAACAAAGTTTTTTATTACATCCGTATGATATTGTTGATATCTTGCTCAATTTGGGTCGGGCTGCAATTGAAATGTATAATTAACAAAGAAAAAAATGTTCGTTAGCAGAGCGTGGTTTCGATCCACGGACCTCTGGGTTATGGGCCCAGCACGCTTCCACTGCGCCACTCTGCTCCAACTGCCACGTCGCCATTCAATTCTGAACCAGTCAGTGCAACCATGGATGACGTAATCAAGTGAAATACTCAAATGGTGTTGGCCACGCCTTCAAGTAGAGGCAAAATTTCGATGTGACTAATCGCAAATTACTTTGAGCGACGGGCATACGAAGCGTATGAATGTTACAAAAGAAGAGCAAAATGCCAGTGCTCCGGGTGAGGCTCGAACTCACAACCTCCGCATCTCTCGCAGCGAGCCAGACCCGCGCCAAAGCGGGCTGGAAATACTGTCTATAAGTACGGCGCGCTAACCGATTGTGCCACCGGGGCTGACCTGCGATTGACGATAAAGAAGGCCAAGCAACTCACGCGTGGGGTCAAAATATCGTTTGTATGCGATCTGGTTGGATCCAGATAACACTTTCTCTTTCATAAGAGTGAAGTATTATTCAGTGTTTTTGTTTAATACAATCGTTTGGAACCTTGTCAATGCCGATTAGTTTCCAGACTTCTAAAAAATTGACTTATATTCTTGATAAATTGTTCAGTTTGGTTTAGATCGCATTTGAAATGGATATTTAAAAACAATATTTAGCAGAGCGTGGTTTCGATCCACGGACCTCTGGGTTATGGGCCCAGCACGCTTCCACTGCGCCACTCTGCTCCAACTGCCACGTCGACATTCAATTCTGAACTAATCAGTTCGCCGCGGAGATCATCAGCAGCTCATGGGGGAGGACAACATATATGTCCATAATATAGGATTGGCTTGAACGGGACCTTTCAGCATATAAGGGTATTTTGTGCCATGTTAATAAATGTCAAGCAACATGATGAGCGTGAAATTTGGAATCAATTTGTTGCTGCTAACGCCATGAGAGTCACTAGTTAAGAAACTTATGGCTGGCTTTTCATATCAGACGGATACCGCTTTTAACATGTGGAAATATTTGCTGTTAAATGCATCGTTTTTATACAAAACAGACAGAGGATAACAATCCACTATCAAAGTTTTGTAATACATCCGTATGATATTGTTGATATCTTGCTCAATTCGGGTCGGGCTGCAATTGAAATTTATAATTAACAAAAAGAAAAAGTTCGTTAGCAGAGCGTGGTTTCGATCCACGGAACTCTGGGTTATGGGCCCAGCACGCTTCCACTGCGCCACTCTGCTCCAACTGCCACGTCGACATTCAATTCTGAACTAATCAGTTCACCGCTGAGATCATCAGTAGCTCACGGGGGAGGTCAGCATATAAGTCCATAATATAGGATTGGCTTGAACGGGACTTTTCAGCATATAAGGGTATTTTGTGCCATGCTAATAAATGTCAAGCAACATGATGAAAGTGAAATTTGGAATCAAATTGTTGTTGCTAACGCCATGAGAGTCAGTAGTAAAGTGACCGATGGGTTCGTTTTCATATCAGACGGATACCCTTTTTAACATGCGGAAATGTTTTCTGTTAATTGCATCGTTATTATACATGACACACAGGGGATAACAATCTACTGATGAAGTTTTTTTAATACATCCGTATGATATTGTTGATATCTTGCTCAATTTGGGTCGGGCTGCAATTGAAATGTATAATTAACAAAGAAAAAAAAGTTCGTTAGCCGAGCGTGGTTTCGATCCACGGATCTCTGGGTTATGGGCCCAGCACGCTTCCACTGCGCCACTCTGCTCCAACTGCCACGTCGACATTCAATTCTGAACTAATCAGTTCACCGCTGAGATCATCAGTAGCTCACGGGTGAGGTCAGCATATAAGTCCATAATATAGGATTGGCTTGAACGGGACCTTTCAGCATAAAAAGGTATTTCGTGCTATGCTAATATATGTCAAGCAACATGATGAGGGTCAAATTAGGAATCAAGTTGTTGTTGCTAACGCCAGGAGAGTCAGTAGTTAAGAAACCGATGGCTGGCTTTTCATATCAGACGGATACCGCTTTTAACATGTGGAAATGTTTGCTGTTAAATGAATCGTTATTATACATAACAGACAGAGGATAACAATCAACTAACAAAGTTTTTTAATACATCCGTATGATATTGTTGATATCTTGCTCAATTTGGGTCGGGCTGCAATTTTTTTTTTTTGCGAAAAAAAAGTTCGTTAGCAGAGCGTGGTTTCGATCCACGGACCTCTGGGTTATGGGCCCAGCACGCTTCCACTGCGCCACTCTGCTCCAACTGCCACGTCAACATTTAATTCTGAACTAATCAGTTCACCGCGGAGATCATCAGTAGCTCACGGGTGAGGTCAGCATATATGTCCATAATATAGGATTGGCTTGAACGGGACCTTTCAGCATATAAGGGTATTTTGTGCTATGCTAATAAATGTCAAGCAACATGATGAAAGTGAAATTATGAATCAAATTGTTGTTGCTAACACCATGAGAGTCAGTAGTTAAGAGACCGATGGCTGGCTTTTCATATCAGACGGATACCGCTTTTAACATGTGGAAATGTTTTCTGTTAATTGCATCGTTATTATACATGACACACAGGGGATAACAATCTACTGATGAAGTTTTTTTAATACATCCGTATGATATTGTTGATATCTTGCTCAATTTGGGTCGGGCTGCAATTAAAATGTATAATTAACAAAGAAAAGAAAGTTCGTTAGCAGAGCGTGGTTTCGATCCACGGACCTCTGGGTTATGGGCCCAGCACGCTTCCACTGCGCCACTCTGCTCCAACTGCCACGTCGCCATTCAATTCTGAACCAGTCAGTGCAACCATGATTGACGAAATCAAGTAAAAGACTCAAATGGTGTTGGCCACGCCTTCAAGTAGAGGCAAAAATTCGATGTGACTAATCGCAAATTACTTTGAGCGACGGGCATACGAAGCGTATGAATGTTACAAAAGAAGAGCAAAATGCCAGTGCTTCGGGTGAGGCTCGAACTCACAACCTCCGCATCTCTCGCAGCGAGCCAGACCCGCGCCAAAGCGGGCTGGAAATACTGTCTATAAGTACGGCGCGCTACTTATTGTGCCACCGGGGCTGACCTGCGATTGACGATAAAGAAGGCTAAGCAACTCACGCGCGGGGTCAAAATATCGTTTGTATGCGATCTGGTTGGATCCAGATAACACGTTCTCTTTCATAAGAGTCAAGTATTATTCAGTGTTTTTGTTTAATACAATCGTTTGGAACCTTGTCAATGCCGATTAGTTTCCAGACTTCTAAAAAATTGACTTATATTCTTGATAAATTGTTCAGTTTGGTTTAGATCGCATTTAAAATGGATATTTAAAAACAATATTTAGCAGAGCGCGGTTTCGATCCACGGACCTCTGGGTTATGGGCCCAGCACGCTTCCACGGCCCCACTCTGCTCCAACTGCCACATCAACATTCAATTCTGAACTAATCAGTTCGCCGCTGAGATCATCAGCAGCTCACGGGGGAGGTCAACATATATGTCCATAATATAGGATTGGCTTGAACGGGACCTTTCAGCATATAAGGGTATTTTGTGCCATGCTAATAAATGTCAAGCAACATGATGAGGGTGAAATTTGGAATCAAATTGTTGTTGCTAACGCCATGAGAGTCAGTAGTTAAGAAACCGATGGCTGGCTTTTCATATCAGACGGATACCGCTTTTAACATGTGGAAATGTTTGCTGTTAAATGCATCGTTATTATACATAACAGACAGAGGATAACAATCCACTAACAAAGTTTTTTATTACATCCGTATGATATTGTTGATATCTTGCTCAATTTGGGTCGGGCTGCAATTGAAATGTATAATTAACAAAGAAAAAAATGTTCGTTAGCAGAGCGTAGTTTCGATCCACGGACCTCTGGGTTATGGGCCCAGCACGCTTCCACTGCGCCACTCTGCTCCAACTGCCACGTCGCCATTCAATTCTGAACCAGTCAGTGCAACCATGGATGACGTAATCAAGTGAAATACTCAAATGGTGTTGGCCACGCCTTCAAGTAGAGGCAAAATTTCGATGTGACTAATCGCAAATTACTTTGAGCGACGGGCATACGAAGCGTATGAATGTTACAAAAGAAGAGCAAAATGCCAGTGCTCCGGGTGAGGCTCGAACTCACAACCTCCGCATCTCTCGCAGCGAGCCAGACCCGCGCCAAAGCGGGCTGGAAATACTGTCTATAAGTACGGCGCGCTAACCGATTGTGCCACCGGGGCTGACCTGCGATTGACGATAAAGAAGGCCAAGCAACTCACGCGTGGGGTCAAAATATCGTTTGTATGCGATCTGGTTGGATCCAGATAACACTTTCTCTTTCATAAGAGTGAAGTATTATTCAGTGTTTTTGTTTAATACAATCGTTTGGAACCTTGTCAATGCCGATTAGTTTCCAGACTTCTAAAAAATTGACTTATATTCTTGATAAATTGTTCAGTTTGGTTTAGATCGCATTTGAAATGGATATTTAAAAACAATATTTAGCAGAGCGTGGTTTCGATCCACGGACCTCTGGGTTATGGGCCCAGCACGCTTCCACTGCGCCACTCTGCTCCAACTGCCACGTCGACATTCAATTCTGAACTAATCAGTTCGCCGCGGAGATCATCAGCAGCGCACGGGGGAGGTCAGCATACAAGTCCATAATATAGGATTGGCTTGAACGGGACTTTTCAGCATATAAGGGTATTTTGTGCCATGCTAATAAATGTCAAGCAACATGATGAAAGTGAAATTTGGAATCAAATTGTTGTTGCTAACGCCATGAGAGTCAGTAGTAAAGAGACCGATGGCTTCGTTTTCATATCAGACAGATACCGTTTTTAACATGTGGAAATGTTTTCTGTTAATTGCATCGTTATTATACATGACACAGGGGATAACAATCTACTGATGAAGTTATTTTAATAAATCTGTGTGATATTGTTGAAATCTTACTCAATTTGGGTCGGGCCGCAATTGAAATGTATAATTAACAAAGAAAAGCAAATCGTTAGCAGAGCGTGGTTTCGATCCACTGACCTCTGGGTTATGGGCCCAGCACGCTTCCACTGCGCCACTCTGCTCCAACTGCCAAGTCAACATACAATTCTGAACTAATTAGTTACCCGGTGAATTTATTAGCATCTCAGGGGTGAGGTCAACATATATGTCAATAGGATAGAGTGCCAGGGAATTTCGTGCTATGCTAATATATGTCAAGCAACGTGATGAGAGTGAAATTTGGAATCAAATTGTTGTTGCTAACGCCATGAGAGTCAGTAGTTAAGAAACCGATGGCTGGTTTTTCATATCAGACGGATACCGCTTTTAACATGTGGAAATGTTTGCTGTTAAATGCATCGTTATTATACATAACAGACAGAGGATAACAATCCACTAACAAAGTTTTTTAATACATCCGTATGATATTGTTGATATCTTGGTCAATTTGGGTCGGGCTGCAATTGAAATGTATAATTAACAAAGAAAAAACAGTTCGTTAGCAGAGCGTGGTTTCGATCCACGGACCTCTGGGTTATGGGCCCAGCACGCTTCCACTGCGCCACTCTGCTCCAACTGCCACGTCGCCATTCAATTCTGAACCAGTCAGTGCAACCATGGATGACGGAATCAAGTGAAATACTCAAATGGTGTTGGCCACGCCTTCAAGTAGAGGCAAAATGTCGATGTGACTAATCGCAAATTACTTTGAGCGACGGGCATACGAAGCGTATGAATGTTACAAAAGAAGAGCAAAATGCCAGTGCTCCGGGTGAGGCTCGAACTCACAACCTCCGCATCTCTCGCAGCGAGCCAGACCCGCGCCAAAGCGGGCTGGAAATACTGTCTATAAGTACGGCGCGCTAACCGATTGTGCCACCGGGGATGACCTGCGATAGACGATAAAGAAGGCCAAGCAACTCACGCGTGGGGTCAAAATATCGTTTGTATGCGATCTGGTTGGATCCAGATAACACGTTCTCTTTCATAAGAGTCAAGTATTATTCAGTGTTTTTGTTTAATACAATCGTTTGGAACCTTGTCAATGCCGATTAGTTTCCAGACTTCTAAAATATTGACTTATATTCTTGATAAATTGTTCAGTTTGGTTTAGATCGCATTTGAAATGGATATTTAAAAACAATATTTAGCAGAGCGTGGTTTCGATCCACGGACCTCTGGGTTATGGGCCCAGCACGCTTCCACTGCGCCACTCTGCTCCAACTGCCGCATCAACATTCAATTCTGAACTAATCAGTTCGCCGCGGAGATCATCAGCAGCTCACGGGGGAGGTCAACATATATGTCCATAATATAGGATTGGCTTGAACGGGACCTTTCAGCATATAAGGGTATTTTGTGCCATGCTAATAAATGTCAAGCAACAGGAGGAGAGTGAAATTTGGAATCAAATTGTTGTTGCTAACGCCATGAGAGTCAGTAGTTAAGAAACCGATGGCTGGCTTTTCATATCAGACGGATACCGCTTTTAACATGTGGAAATGTTTGCTGTTAAATGCATCGTTATTATACATAACAGACAGAGGATAACAATCCACTAACAAAGTTTTTTATTACATCCGTATGATATTGTTGATATCTTGGTCAATTTGGGTCGGGCTGCAATTGAAATGTATAATTAACAAAGAAAAAAAAGTTCGTTAGCAGAGCGTGGTTTCGATCCACGGACCTCTGGGTTATGGGCCCAGCACGCTTCCACTGCGCCACTCTGCTCCAACTGCCACGTCGACATTCAATTCTGAACTAATCAGTTCGCCGCGGAGATCATCAGCAGCGCACGGGGGAGGTCAGCATATAAGTCCATAATATAGGATTGGCTTGAACGGGACTTTTCAGCATATAAGGGTATTTTGTGCCATGCTAATAAATGTCAAGCAACATGATGAAAGTGAAATTTGGAATCAAATTGTTGTTGCTAACGCCATGAGAGTCAGTAGTAAAGAGACCGATGGCTTCGTTTTCATATCAGACAGATACCGTTTTTAACATGTGGAAATGTTTTCTGTTAATTGCATCGTTATTATACATGACACACAGGGGATAACAATCTACTGATGAAGTTATTTTAATAAATCTGTGTGATATTGTTGAAATCTTACTCAATTTGGGTCGGGCCGCAATTGAAATGTATAATTAACAAAGAAAAGCAAATCGTTAGCAGAGCGTGGTTTCGATCCACTGACCTCTGGGTTATGGGCCCAGAAGGCTTCCACTGCGCCACTCTGCTCCAACTGCCAAGTCAACATACAATTCTGAACTAATTAGTTACCCGGTGAATTTATTAGCATCTCAGCGGTGAGGTCAACATATATGTCAATAGGATAGGAAGGAATGTTGGTGTTTTAGGCCACTTTTGTGCACATACAGGCTAAATTGGGCCAAGGAACCTCCCGAGACGATGAAGGATGAAGGAATGAAACATGCCCCAGATTAGGTGCCCGAGCCCGGATTCGAACCCAGGACCTATTGATCTGCGGTCTAGTGCTCTAACCACTACACCAGGGAGGCCCCCTGTCAATAGGATAGAGTGCCAGGGAATTTCGTGCTATGCTAATATATGTCAAGCAACGTGATGAGAGTGAAATTTGGAATCAAATTGTTGTTGCTAACGCCATGAGAGTCAGTAGTTAAGAAACCGATGGCTGGTTTTTCATATCAGACGGATACCGCTTTTAACATGTGGAAATGTTTGCTGTTAAATGCATCGTTATTATACATAACAGACAGAGGATAACAATCCACTAACAAAGTTTTTTAATACATCCGTATGATATTGTTGATATCTTGGTCAATTTGGGTCGGGCTGCAATTGAAATGTATAATTAACAAAGAAAAAATAGTTCGTTAGCAGAGCGTGGTTTCGATGGACGGACCTCAGGGTTATGGTCCCAGCACGCTTCCACTGCGCCACTCTGCTCCAACTGCCATGTCGACATTCAATTCTGAACTAATCAGTTCACCGCTGAGATCATCAGCAGCTCACGGGTGAGGTCAGCATATAAGTCCATAATATAGGATTGGCTTGAACGGGACCTTTCAGCATATAAGGGTATTTTGTGCCATGCTAATAAATGTCAAGCAACATGATGAAAGTGAAATTATGAATCAAATTGTTGTTGCTAACACCATGAGAGTCAGTAGTTAAGAGACCGATGGCTATCTTTTCATATCAGACGGATACCGTTTTTAACATGTGGAAATGTTTTCTGTTAAATGCATTGTTATTATACATAACAGACAGAGGATAACAATCCACTAACGAAGTTTTTTAATACATCCGTATGATATTGTTGATATCTTGCTCAATTTGGGTCGGGCTGCAATTGAAATGTATAATTAACAAAGAAAAAAAAGTTCGTTAGCAGAGCGTGGTTTCGATCCACGGACCTCTGGGTTATGGGCCCAGCACGCTTCCACTGCGCCACTCTGCTCCAACTGCCACGTCGACATTCAATTCTGAACTAATCAGTTCGCCGCGGAGATCATCAGCAGCGCACGGGGGAGGTCAGCATATAAGTCCATAATATAGGATTGGCTTGAACGGGACTTTTCAGCATATAAGGGTATTTTGTGCCATGCTAATAAATGTCAAGCAACATAATGAAAGTGAAATTTGGAATCAAATTGTTGTTGCTAACGCCATGAGAGTCAGTAGTAAAGAGACCGATGGCTTCGTTTTCATATCAGACGGATACCGCTTTTAACATGTGGAAATGTTTTCTGTTAATTGCATCGTTATTATACATGACACACAGGGGATAACAATCTACTGATGAAGTTTTTTTAATACATCCGTATGATATTGTTGATATCTTGCTCAATTTGGGTCGGGCTGCAATTGAAATGTATAATTAACAAAGAAAAGAAAGTTCGTTAGCAGAGCGTGGTTTCGATCCACGGACCTCTGGGTTATGGGCCCAGCACGCTTCCACTGCGCCACTCTGCTCCAACTGCCACGTCGCCATTCAATTCTGAACCAGTCAGTGCAACCATGGATGACGTAATCAAGTGAAATACTCAAATGGTGTTGGCCACGCCTTCAAGTAGAGGCAAAAATTCGATGTGACTAATCGCAAATTACTTTGAGCGACGGGCATACGAAGCGTATGAATGTTACAAAAGAAGAGCAAAATGCCAGTGCTTCGGGTGAGGCTCGAACTCACAACCTCCGCATCTCTCGCAGCGAGCCAGATCCGCGCCAAAGCGGGCTGGAAATACTGTCTATAAGTACGGCGCGCTACTTATTGTGCCACCGGGGCTGACCTGCGATTGCCGATAAAGAAGGCTAAGCAACTCACGCGCGGGGTCAAAATATCGTTCGTATGCGATCTGTTTGGATCCAGATAACACGTTCTCTTTCATAAGAGTCAAGTATTATTCAGTGTTTTTGTTTAATACAATCGTTTGGAACCTTGTCAATGCCGATTAGTTTCCAGACTTCTAAAAAATTGACTTATATTCTTGATAAATTGTTCAGTTTGGTTTAGATCGCATTTGCAATGGATATTTAAAAATAATATTTAGCAGAGCGCGGTTTCGATCCACGGAGCTCTGGGTTATGGGCCCAGCACGCTTCCACTGCCCCACTCTGCTCCAACTGCCACATCAACATTCAATTCTGAACTAATCAGTTCGCCGCTGAGATCATCAGCAGCTCACGGGGGAGGCCAACATATATGTCCATAATATAGGATTGGCTTGAACGGGACCTTTCAGCATATAAGGGTATTTTGTGCCATGCTAATAAATGTCAAGCAACATGATGAGGGTGAAATTTGGAATCAAATTGTTGTTGCTAACGCCATGAGAGTCAGTAGTTAAGAAACCGATGGCTGGCTTTTCATATCAGACGGATACCGCTTTTAACATGTGGAAATGTTTGCTGTTAAATGCATCGTTATTATACATAACAGACAGAGGATAACAATCCACTAACAAAGTTTTTTATTACATCCGTATGATATTGTTGATATCTTGCTCAATTTGGGTCGGGCTGCAATTGAAATGTATAATTAACAAAGAAAAAAATGTTCGTTAGCAGAGCGTGGTTTCGATCCACGGACCTCTGGATTATGGGCCCAGCACGCTTCCACTGCGCCACTCTGCTCCAACTGCCACGTCGCCATTCAATTCTGAACCAGTCAGTGCAACCATGGATGACGTAATCAAGTGAAATACTCAAATGGTGTTGGCCACGCCTTCAAGTAGAGGCAAAATTTCGATGTGACTAATCGCAAATTACTTTGAGCGACGGGCATACGAAGCGTATGAATGTTACAAAAGAAGAGCAAAATGCCAGTGCTCCGGGTGAGGCTCGAACTCACAACCTCCGCATCTCTCGCAGCGAGCCAGACCCGCGCCAAAGCGGGCTGGAAATACTGTCTATAAGTACGGCGCGCTAACCGATTGTGCCACCGGGGCTGACCTGCGATTGACGATAAAGAAGGCCAAGCAACTCACGCGTGGGGTCAAAATATCGTTTGTATGCGATCTGGTTGAATCCAGATAACACTTTCTCTTTCATAAGAGTGAAGTATTATTCAGTGTTTTTGTTTAATACAATCGTTTGGAACCTTGTCAATGCCGATTAGTTTCCAGACTTCTAAAAAATTGACTTATATTCTTGATAAATTGTTCAGTTTGGTTTAGATCGCATTTGAAATGGATATTTAAAAACAATATTTAGCAGAGCGTGGTTTCGATCCACGGACCTCTGGGTTATGGGCCCAGCACGCTTCCACTGCGCCACTCTGCTCCAACTGCCACATCAACATTCAATTCTGAACTAATCAGTTCGCCGCGGAGATCATCAGCAGCTCACGGGGGAGGTCAACATTTATGTCCATAATATAGGATTGGCTTGAACGGGACCTTTCAGCATATAAGGGTATTTTGTGCCATGCTAATAAATGTCAAGCAACATGATGAGAGTGAAATTTGGAATCAAATTGTTGTTGCTAACGCCATGAGAGTCAGTAGTTAAGAAACCGATGGCCGGCTTTTCATATCAGACGGATACCGCTTTTAACATGTGGAAATGTTTGCTGTTAAATGCATCGTTATTATACATAACAGACAGAGGATAACAATCCACTAACAAAGTTTTTTATTACATCCGTATGATATTGTTGATATCTTGCTCAATTTGGGTCGGGCTGCAATTGAAATGTATAATTAACAAAGAAAAAAAAGTTCGTTAGCAGAGCGTGGTTTCGATCCACGGACCTCTGGGTTATGGGCCCAGCACGCTTCCACTGCGCCACTCTGCTCCAACTGCCACGTCAACATTCAATTCTGAACTAATCAGTTCACCGCGGAGATCATCAGTAGCTCACGGGTGAGGTCAGCATATATGTCCATAATATAGGATTGGCTTGAACGGGACCTTTCAGCATATAAGGGTATTTTGTGCTATGCTAATAAATGTCAAGCAACATGATGAAAGTGAAATTATGAATCAAATTGTTGTTGCTAACACCATGAGAGTCAGTAGTTAAGAGACCGATGGCTGGCTTTTCATATCAGACGGATACCGCTTTTAACATGTGGAAATGTTTTCTGTTAATTGCATCGTTATTATACATGACACACAGGGGATAACAATCTACTGATGAAGTTTTTTTAATACATCCGTATGATATTGTTGATATCTTGCTCAATTTGGGTCGGGCTGCAATTAAAATGTATAATTAACAAAGAAAAGAAAGTTCGTTAGCAGAGCGTGGTTTCGATCCACGGACCTCTGGGTTATGGGCCCAGCACGCTTCCACTGCGCCACTCTGCCCCAACTGCCACGTCGCCATTCAATTCTGAACCAGTCAGTGCAACCATGGATGACGTAATCAAGTGAAATACTCAAATGGTGTTGGCCACGCCTTCAAGTAGAGGCAAAAATTCGATGTGACTAATCGCAAATTACTTTGAGCGACGGGCATACGAAGCGTATGAATGTTACAAAAGAAGAGCAAAATGCCAGTGCTTCGGGTGAGGCTCGAACTCACAACCTCCGCATCTCTCGCAGCAAGCCAGACCCGCGCCAAAGCGGGCTGGAAATACTGTCTATAAGTACGGCGCGCTACTTATTGTGCCACCGGGGCTGACCTGCGATTGACGATAAAGAAGGCTAAGCAACTCACGCGCGGGGTCAAAATATCGTTTGTATGCGATCTGGTTGGATCCAGATAACACGTTCTCTTTCATAAGAGTGAAGTATTATTCAGTGTTTTTGTTTAATACAATCGTTTGGAACCTTGTCAATGCCGATTAGTTTCCAGACTTCTAAAAAATTGACTTATATTCTTGATAAATTGTTCAGTTTGGTTTAGATCGCATTTGAAATGGATATTTAAAAACAATATTTAGCAGAGCGTGGTTTCGATCCACGGACCTCTGGGTTATGGGCCCAGCACGCTTCCACTGCGCCACTCTGCTCCAACTGCCACATCAACATTCAATTCTGAACTAATCAGTTCGCCGCGGAGATCATCAGCAGCTCACGGGGGAGGTCAACATATATGTCCATAATATAGGATTGGCTTGAACGGGACCTTTCAGCATATAAGGGTATTTTGTGCCATGCTAATAAATGTCAAGCAACATGATGAGAGTGAAAATTGGAATCAAATTGTTGTTGCTAACGCCATGAGAGTCAGTAGTTAAGAAACCGATGGCTGGCTTTTCATATCAGACGGATACCGCTTTTAACATGTGGAAATGTTTGCTGTTAAATGCATCGTTATTATACATAACAGACAGAGGATAACAATCCACTAACAAAGTTTTTTATTACATCCGTATGATATTGTTGATATCTTGCTCAATTTGGGTCGGGCTGCAATTGAAATGTATAATTAACAAAGAAAAAAATGTTCGTTAGCAGAGCGTGGTTTCGATCCACAGACCTCTGGGTTATGGGCCCAGCACGCTTCCACTGCGCCACTCTGCTCCAACTGCCACGTCGCCATTCAATTCTGAACCAGTCAGTGCAACCATGGATGACGTAATCAAGTGAAATACTCAAATGGTGTTGGCCACGCCTTCAAGTAGAGGCAAAAATTCGATGTGACTAATCGCAAATTACTTTGAGCGACGGGCATACGAAGCGTATGAATGTTACAAAAGAAGAGCAAAATGCCAGTGCTTCGGGTGAGGCTCGAACTCACAACCTCCGCATCTCTCGCAGCAAGCCAGACCCGCGCCAAAGCGGGCTGGAAATACTGTCTATAAGTACGGCGCGCTACTTATTGTGCCACCGGGGCTGACCTGCGATTGACGATAAAGAAGGCTAAGCAACTCACGCGCGGGGTCAAAATATCGTTTGTATGCGATCTGGTTGGATCCAGATAACACGTTCTCTTTCATAAGAGTGAAGTATTATTCAGTGTTTTTGTTTAATACAATCGTTTGGAACCTTGTCAATGCCGATTAGTTTCCAGACTTCTAAAAAATTGACTTATATTCTTGATAAATTGTTCAGTTTGGTTTAGATCGCATTTGAAATGGATATTTAAAAACAATATTTAGCAGAGCATGGTTTCGATCCACGGACCTCTGGGTTATGGGCCCAGCACGCTTCCACTGCGCCACTCTGCTCCAACTGCCGCGTCAACATTCAATTCTGAACTAATCAGTTCGCCGCGGAGATCATCAGCAGCTCACGGGGGAGGTCAACATATATGTCCATAATATAGGATTGGCTTGAACGGGACCTTTCAGCATATAAGGGTATTTTGTGCCATGCTAATAAATGTCAAGCAACATGATGAGAGTGAAATTTGGAATCAAATTGTTGTTGCTAACGCCATGAGAGTCAGTAGTTAAGAAACCGATGGCCGGCTTTTCATATCAGACGGATACCGCTTTTAACATGTGGAAATGTTTGCTGTTAAATGCATCGTTATTATACATAACAGACAGAGGATAACAATCCACTAACAAAGTTTTTTATTACATCCGTATGATATTGTTGATATCTTGCTCAATTTGGGTCGGGCTGCAATTGAAATGTATAATTAACAAAGAAAAAAAAGTTCGTTAGCAGAGCGTGGTTTCGATCCACGGACCTCTGGGTTATGGGCCCAGCACGCTTCCACTGCGCCACTCTGCTCCAACTGCCACGTCAACATTCAATTCTGAACTAATCAGTTCACCGCGGAGATCATCAGTAGCTCACGGGTGAGGTCAGCATATATGTCCATAATATAGGATTGGCTTGAACGGGACCTTTCAGCATATAAGGGTATTTTGTGCTATGCTAATAAATGTCAAGCAACATGATGAAAGTGAAATTATGAATCAAATTGTTGTTGCTAACACCATGAGAGTCAGTAGTTAAGAGACCGATGGCTGGCTTTTCATATCAGACGGATACCGCTTTTAACATGTGGAAATGTTTTCTGTTAATTGCATCGTTATTATACATGACACACAGGGGATAACAATCTACTGATGAAGTTTTTTTAATACATCCGTATGATATTGTTGATATCTTGCTCAATTTGGGTCGGGCTGCAATTAAAATGTATAATTAACAAAGAAAAGAAAGTTCGTTAGCAGAGCGTGGTTTCGATCCACGGACCTCTGGGTTATGGGCCCAGCACGCTTCCACTGCGCCACTCTGCTCCAACTGCCACGTCGCCATTCAATTCTGAACCAGTCAGTGCAACCATGGATGACGTAATCAAGTGAAATACTCAAATGGTGTTGGCCACGCCTTCAAGTAGAGGCAAAAATTCGATGTGACTAATCGCAAATTACTTTGAGCGACGGGCATACGAAGCGTATGAATGTTACAAAAGAAGAGCAAAATGCCAGTGCTTCGGGTGAGGCTCGAACTCACAACCTCCGCATCTCTCGCAGCAAGCCAGACCCGCGCCAAAGCGGGCTGGAAATACTGTCTATAAGTACGGCGCGCTACTTATTGTGCCACCGGGGCTGACCTGCGATTGACGATAAAGAAGGCTAAGCAACTCACGCGCGGGGTCAAAATATCGTTTGTATGCGATCTGGTTGGATCCAGATAACACGTTCTCTTTCATAAGAGTGAAGTATTATTCAGTGTTTTTGTTTAATACAATCGTTTGGAACCTTGTCAATGCCGATTAGTTTCCAGACTTCTAAAAAATTGACTTATATTCTTGATAAATTGTTCAGTTTGGTTTAGATCGCATTTGAAATGGATATTTAAAAACAATATTTAGCAGAGCGTGGTTTCGATCCACGGACCTCTGGGTTATGGGCCCAGCACGCTTCCACTGCGCCACTCTGCTCCAACTGCCACATCAACATTCAATTCTGAACTAATCAGTTCGCCGCGGAGATCATCAGCAGCTCACGGGGGAGGTCAACATATATGTCCATAATATAGGATTGGCTTGAACGGGACCTTTCAGCATATAAGGGTATTTTGTGCCATGCTAATAAATGTCAAGCAACATGATGAGAGTGAAAATTGGAATCAAATTGTTGTTGCTAACGCCATGAGAGTCAGTAGTTAAGAAACCGATGGCTGGCTTTTCATATCAGACGGATACCGCTTTTAACATGTGGAAATGTTTGCTGTTAAATGCATCGTTATTATACATAACAGACAGAGGATAACAATCCACTAACAAAGTTTTTTATTACATCCGTATGATATTGTTGATATCTTGCTCAATTTGGGTCGGGCTGCAATTGAAATGTATAATTAACAAAGAAAAAAATGTTCGTTAGCAGAGCGTGGTTTCGATCCACAGACCTCTGGGTTATGGGCCCAGCACGCTTCCACTGCGCCACTCTGCTCCAACAGCCACGTCGCCATTCAATTCTGAACCAGTCAGTGCAACCATGGATGACGTAATCAAGTGAAATACTCAAATGGTGTTGGCCACGCCTTCAAGTAGAGGCAAAATTTCGATGTGACTAATCGCAAATTACTTTGAGCGACGGGCATACGAAGCGTATGAATGTTACAAAAGAAGAGCAAAATGCCAGTGCTCCGGGTGAGGCTCGAACTCACAACCTCCGCATCTCTCGCAGCGAGCCAGACCCGCGCCAAAGCGGGCTGGAAATACTGTCTATAAGTACGGCGCGCTAACCGATTGTGCCACCGGGGCTGACCTGCGATTGACGATAAAGAAGGCCAAGCAACTCACGCGTGGGGTCAAAATATCGTTTGTATGCGATCTGGTTGAATCCAGATAACACTTTCTCTTTCATAAGAGTGAAGTATTATTCAGTGTTTTTGTTTAATACAATCGTTTGGAACCTTGTCAATGCCGATTAGTTTCCAGACTTCTAAAAAATTGACTTATATTCTTGATAAATTGTTCAGTTTGGTTTAGATCGCATTTGAAATGGATATTTAAAAACAATATTTAGCAGAGCGTGGTTTCGATCCACGGACCTCTGGGTTATGGGCCCAGCACGCTTCCACTGCGCCACTCTGCTCCAACTGCCACATCAACATTCAATTCTGAACTAATCAGTTCGCCGCGGAGATCATCAGCAGCTCACGGGGGAGGTCAACATATATGTCCATAATATAGGATTGGCTTGAACGGGACCTTTCAGCATATAAGGGTATTTTGTGCCATGCTAATAAATGTCAAGCAACATGATGAGAGTGAAATTTGGAATAAAATTGTTGTTGCTAACGCCATGAGAGTCAGTAGTTAAGAAACCGATGGCCGGCTTTTCATATCAGACGGATACCGCTTTTAACATGTGGAAATGTTTGCTGTTAAATGCATCGTTATTATACATAACAGACAGAGGATAACAATCCACTAACAAAGTTTTTTATTACATCCGTATGATATTGTTGATATCTTGCTCAATTTGGGTCGGGCTGCAATTGAAATGTATAATTAACAAAGAAAAAAAAGTTCGTTAGCAGAGCGTGGTTTCGATCCACGGACCTCTGGGTTATGGGCCCAGCACGCTTCCACTGCGCCACTCTGCTCCAACTGCCACGTCAACATTCAATTCTGAACTAATCAGTTCACCGCGGAGATCATCAGTAGCTCACGGGTGAGGTCAGCATATATGTCCATAATATAGGATTGGCTTGAACGGGACCTTTCAGCATATAAGGGTATTTTGTGCTATGCTAATAAATGTCAAGCAACATGATGAAAGTGAAATTATGAATCAAATTGTTGTTGCTAACACCATGAGAGTCAGTAGTTAAGAGACCGATGGCTGGCTTTTCATATCAGACGGATACCGCTTTTAACATGTGGAAATGTTTTCTGTTAATTGCATCGTTATTATACATGACACACAGGGGATAACAATCTACTGATGAAGTTTTTTTAATACATCCGTATGATATTGTTGATATCTTGCTCAATTTGGGTCGGGCTGCAATTAAAATGTATAATTAACAAAGAAAAGAAAGTTCGTTAGCAGAGCGTGGTTTCGATCCACGGACCTCTGGGTTATGGGCCCAGCACGCTTCCACTGCGCCACTCTGCTCCAACTGCCACGTCGCCATTCAATTCTGAACCAGTCAGTGCAACCATGGATGACGTAATCAAGTGAAATACTCAAATGGTGTTGGCCACGCCTTCAAGTAGAGGCAAAAATTCGATGTGACTAATCGCAAATTACTTTGAGCGACGGGCATACGAAGCGTATGAATGTTACAAAAGAAGAGCAAAATGCCAGTGCTTCGGGTGAGGCTCGAACTCACAACCTCCGCATCTCTCGCAGCGAGCCAGACCCGCGCCAAAGCGGGCTGGAAATACTGTCTATAAGTACGGCGCGCTACTTATTGTGCCACCGGGGCTGACCTGCGATTGACGATAAAGAAGGCTAAGCAACTCACGCGCGGGGTCAAAATATCGTTTGTATGCGATCTGGTTGGATCCAGATAACACGTTCTCTTTCATAAGAGTCAAGTATTATTCAGTGTTTTTGTTTAATACAATCGTTTGGAACCTTGTCAATGCCGATTAGTTTCCAGACTTCTAAAAAATTGACTTATATTCTTGATAAATTGTTCAGTTTGGTTTAGATCGCATTTGAAATGGATATTTAAAAACAATATTTAGCAGAGCATGGTTTCGATCCACGGACCTCTGGGTTATGGGCCCAGCACGCTTCCACTGCGCCACTCTGCTCCAACTGCCACATCAACATTCAATTCTGAACTAATCAGTTCGCCGCGGAGATCATCAGCAGCTCACGGGGGAGGTCAACATATATGTCCATAATATAGGATTGGCTTGAACGGGACCTTTCAGCATATAAGGGTATTTTGTGCCATGCTAATAAATGTCAAGCAACATGATGAGAGTGAAATTTGGAATAAAATTGTTGTTGCTAACGCCATGAGAGTCAGTAGTTAAGAAACCGATGGCCGGCTTTTCATATCAGACGGATACCGCTTTTAACATGTGGAAATGTTTGCTGTTAAATGCATCGTTATTATACATAACAGACAGAGGATAACAATCCACTAACAAAGTTTTTTATTACATCCGTATGATATTGTTGATATCTTGCTCAATTTGGGTCGGGCTGCAATTGAAATGTATAATTAACAAAGAAAAAAAAGTTCGTTAGCAGAGCGTGGTCTCGATCCACGGACCTCTGGGTTATGGGCCCAGCACGCTTCCACTGCGCCACTCTGCTCCAACTGCCACGTCAACATTCAATTCTGAACTAATCAGTTCACCGCGGAGATCATCAGTAGCTCACGGGTGAGGTCAGCATATATGTCCATAATATAGGATTGGCTTGAACGGGACCTTTCAGCATATAAGGGTATTTTGTGCTATGCTAATAAATGTCAAGCAACATGATGAAAGTGAAATTATGAATCAAATTGTTGTTGCTAACACCATGAGAGTCAGTAGTTAAGAGACCGATGGCTGGCTTTTCATATCAGACGGATACCGCTTTTAACATGTGGAAATGTTTTCTGTTAATTGCATCGTTATTATACATGACACACAGGGGATAACAATCTACTGATGAAGTTTTTTTAATACATCCGTATGATATTGTTGATATCTTGCTCAATTTGGGTCGGGCTGCAATTAAAATGTATAATTAACAAAGAAAAGAAAGTTCGTTAGCAGAGCGTGGTTTCGATCCACGGACCTCTGGGTTATGGGCCCAGCACGCTTCCACTGCGCCACTCTGCTCCAACTGCCACGTCGCCATTCAATTCTGAACCAGTCAGTGCAACCATGGATGACGTAATCAAGTGAAATACTCAAATGGTGTTGGCCACGCCTTCAAGTAGAGGCAAAAATTCGATGTGACTAATCGCAAATTACTTTGAGCGACGGGCATACGAAGCGTATGAATGTTACAAAAGAAGAGCAAAATGCCAGTGCTTCGGGTGAGGCTCGAACTCACAACCTCCGCATCTCTCGCAGCAAGCCAGACCCGCGCCAAAGCGGGCTGGAAATACTGTCTATAAGTACGGCGCGCTACTTATTGTGCCACCGGGGCTGACCTGCGATTGACGATAAAGAAGGCTAAGCAACTCACGCGCGGGGTCAAAATATCGTTTGTATGCGATCTGGTTGGATCCAGATAACACGTTCTCTTTTATAAGAGTGAAGTATTATTCAGTGTTTTTGTTTAATACAATCGTTTGGAACCTTGTCAATGCCGATTAGTTTCCAGACTTCTAAAAAATTGACTTATATTCTTGATAAATTGTTCAGTTTGGTTTAGATCGCATTTGAAATGGATATTTAAAAACAATATTTAGCAGAGCGTGGTTTCGATCCACGGACCTCTGGGTTATGGGCCCAGCACGCTTCCACTGCGCCACTCTGCTCCAACTGCCACATCAACATTCAATTCTGAACTAATCAGTTCGCCGCGGAGATCATCAGCAGCTCACGGGGGAGGTCAACATATATGTCCATAATATAGGATTGGCTTGAACGGGACCTTTCAGCATATAAGGGTATTTTGTGCCATGCTAATAAATGTCAAGCAACATGATGAGAGTGAAAATTGGAATCAAATTGTTGTTGCTAACGCCATGAGAGTCAGTAGTTAAGAAACCGATGGCTGGCTTTTCATATCAGACGGATACCGCTTTTAACATGTGGAAATGTTTGCTGTTAAATGCATCGTTATTATACATAACAGACAGAGGATAACAATCCACTAACAAAGTTTTTTATTACATCCGTATGATATTGTTGATATCTTGCTCAATTTGGGTCGGGCTGCAATTGAAATGTATAATTAACAAAGAAAAAAAAGTTCGTTAGCAGAGCGTGGTTTCGATCCACGGACCTCTGGGTTATGGGCCCAGCACGCTTCCACTGCGCCACTCTGCTCCAACTGCCACGTCAACATTCAATTCTGAACTAATCAGTTCACCGCGGAGATCATCAGTAGCTCACGGGTGAGGTCAGCATATATGTCCATAATATAGGATTGGCTTGAACGGGACCTTTCAGCATATAAGGGTATTTTGTGCTATGCTAATAAATGTCAAGCAACATGATGAAAGTGAAATTATGAATCAAATTGTTGTTGCTAACACCATGAGAGTCAGTAGTTAAGAGACCGATGGCTGGCTTTTCATATCAGACGGATACCGCTTTTAACATGTGGAAATGTTTTCTGTTAATTGCATCGTTATTATACATGACACACAGGGGATAACAATCTACTGATGAAGTTTTTTTAATACATCCGTATGATATTGTTGATATCTTGCTCAATTTGGGTCGGGCTGCAATTAAAATGTATAATTAACAAAGAAAAGAAAGTTCGTTAGCAGAGCGTGGTTTCGATCCACGGACCTCTGGGTTATGGGCCCAGCACGCTTCCACTGCGCCACTCTGCTCCAACTGCCACGTCGCCATTCAATTCTGAACCAGTCAGTGCAACCATGGATGACGTAATCAAGTGAAATACTCAAATGGTGTTGGCCACGCCTTCAAGTAGAGGCAAAAATTCGATGTGACTAATCGCAAATTACTTTGAGCGACGGGCATACGAAGCGTATGAATGTTACAAAAGAAGAGCAAAATGCCAGTGCTTCGGGTGAGGCTCGAACTCACAACCTCCGCATCTCTCGCAGCAAGCCAGACCCGCGCCAAAGCGGGCTGGAAATACTGTCTATAAGTACGGCGCGCTACTTATTGTGCCACCGGGGCTGACCTGCGATTGACGATAAAGAAGGCTAAGCAACTCACGCGCGGGGTCAAAATATCGTTTGTATGCGATCTGGTTGGATCCAGATAACACGTTTTCTTTTATAAGAGTGAAGTATTATTCAGTGTTTTTGTTTAATACAATCGTTTGGAACCTTGTCAATGCCGATTAGTTTCCAGACTTCTAAAAAATTGACTTATATTCTTGATAAATTGTTCAGTTTGGTTTAGATCGCATTTGAAATGGATATTTAAAAACAATATTTAGCAGAGCGTGGTTTCGATCCACGGACCTCTGGGTTATGGGCCCAGCACGCTTCCACTGCGCCACTCTGCTCCAACTGCCACATCAACATTCAATTCTGAACTAATCAGTTCGCCGCGGAGATCATCAGCAGCTCACGGGGGAGGTCAACATATATGTCCATAATATAGGATTGGCTTGAACGGGACCTTTCAGCATATAAGGGTATTTTGTGCCATGCTAATAAATGTCAAGCAACATGATGAGAGTGAAAATTGGAATCAAATTGTTGTTGCTAACGCCATGAGAGTCAGTAGTTAAGAAACCGATGGCTGGCTTTTCATATCAGACGGATACCGCTTTTAACATGTGGAAATGTTTGCTGTTAAATGCATCGTTATTATACATAACAGACAGAGGATAACAATCCACTAACAAAGTTTTTTATTACATCCGTATGATATTGTTGATATCTTGCTCAATTTGGGTCGGGCTGCAATTGAAATGTATAATTAACAAAGAAAAAAATGTTCGTTAGCAGAGCGTGGTTTCGATCCACAGACCTCTGGGTTATGGGCCCAGCACGCTTCCACTGCGCCACTCTGCTCCAACAGCCACGTCGCCATTCAATTCTGAACCAGTCAGTGCAACCATGGATGACGTAATCAAGTGAAATACTCAAATGGTGTTGGCCACGCCTTCAAGTAGAGGCAAAATTTCGATGTGACTAATCGCAAATTACTTTGAGCGACGGGCATACGAAGCGTATGAATGTTACAAAAGAAGAGCAAAATGCCAGTGCTCCGGGTGAGGCTCGAACTCACAACCTCCGCATCTCTCGCAGCGAGCCAGACCCGCGCCAAAGCGGGCTGGAAATACTGTCTATAAGTACGGCGCGCTAACCGATTGTGCCACCGGGGCTGACCTGCGATTGACGATAAAGAAGGCCAAGCAACTCACGCGTGGGGTCAAAATATCGTTTGTATGCGATCTGGTTGAATCCAGATAACACTTTCTCTTTCATAAGAGTGAAGTATTATTCAGTGTTTTTGTTTAATACAATCGTTTGGAACCTTGTCAATGCCGATTAGTTTCCAGACTTCTAAAAAATTGACTTATATTCTTGATAAATTGTTCAGTTTGGTTTAGATCGCATTTGAAATGGATATTTAAAAACAATATTTAGCAGAGCGTGGTTTCGATCCACGGACCTCTGGGTTATGGGCCCAGCACGCTTCCACTGCGCCACTCTGCTCCAACTGCCACATCAACATTCAATTCTGAACTAATCAGTTCGCCGCGGAGATCATCAGCAGCTCACGGGGGAGGTCAACATATATGTCCATAATATAGGATTGGCTTGAACGGGACCTTTCAGCATATAAGGGTATTTTGTGCCATGCTAATAAATGTCAAGCAACATGATGAGAGTGAAATTTGGAATAAAATTGTTGTTGCTAACGCCATGAGAGTCAGTAGTTAAGAAACCGATGGCCGGCTTTTCATATCAGACGGATACCGCTTTTAACATGTGGAAATGTTTGCTGTTAAATGCATCGTTATTATACATAACAGACAGAGGATAACAATCCACTAACAAAGTTTTTTATTACATCCGTATGATATTGTTGATATCTTGCTCAATTTGGGTCGGGCTGCAATTGAAATGTATAATTAACAAAGAAAAAAAAGTTCGTTAGCAGAGCGTGGTTTCGATCCACGGACCTCTGGGTTATGGGCCCAGCACGCTTCCACTGCGCCACTCTGCTCCAACTGCCACGTCAACATTCAATTCTGAACTAATCAGTTCACCGCGGAGATCATCAGTAGCTCACGGGTGAGGTCAGCATATATGTCCATAATATAGGATTGGCTTGAACGGGACCTTTCAGCATATAAGGGTATTTTGTGCTATGCTAATAAATGTCAAGCAACATGATGAAAGTGAAATTATGAATCAAATTGTTGTTGCTAACACCATGAGAGTCAGTAGTTAAGAGACCGATGGCTGGCTTTTCATATCAGACGGATACCGCTTTTAACATGTGGAAATGTTTTCTGTTAATTGCATCGTTATTATACATGACACACAGGGGATAACAATCTACTGATGAAGTTTTTTTAATACATCCGTATGATATTGTTGATATCTTGCTCAATTTGGGTCGGGCTGCAATTGAAATGTATAATTAACAAAGAAAAGAAAGTTCGTTAGCAGAGCGTGGTTTCGATCCACGGACCTCTGGGTTATGGGCTCAGCACGCTTCCACTGCGCCACTCTGCTCCAACTGCCACGTCGCCATTCAATTCTGAACCAGTCAGTGCAACCATGATTGACGAAATCAAGTAAAAGACTCAAATGGTGTTGGCCACGCCTTCAAGTAGAGGCAAAAACTCGATGGGACTAATCGCAAATTACTTTGAGCGACGGGCATACGAAGCGTATGAATGTTACAAAAGAAGAGCAAAATGCCAGTGCTTCGGGTGAGGCTCGAACTCACAACCTCCGCATCTCTCGCAGCGAGCCAGACCCGCGCCAAAGCGGGCTGGAAATACTGTCTATAAGTACGGCGCGCTACTTATTGTGCCACCGGGGCTGACCTGCGATTGACGATAAAGAAGGCTAAGCAACTCACGCGCGGGGTCAAAATATCGTTTGTATGCGATCTGGTTGGATCCAGATAACACGTTCTCTTTCATAAGAGTCAAGTATTATTCAGTGTTTTTGTTTAATACAATCGTTTGGAACCTTGTCAATGCCGATTAGTTTCCAGACTTCTAAAAAATTGACTTATATTCTTGATAAATTGTTCAGTTTGGTTTAGATCGCATTTGAAATGGATATTTAAAAACAATATTTAGCAGAGCGCGGTTTCGATCCACGGACCTCTGGGTTATGGGCCCAGCACGCTTCCACTGCGCCACTCTGCTCCAACTGCCGCATCAACATTCAATTCTGAACTAATCAGTTCGCCGCGGAGATCATCAGCAGCTCACGGGGGAGGTCAACATATATGTCAATAATATAGGATTGGCTTGAACGGGACCTTTCAGCATATAAGGGTATTTTGTGCCATGCTAATAAATGTCAAGCAACAGGAAGAGAGTGAAATTTGGAATCAAATTGTTGTTGCTAACGCCATGAGAGTCAGTAGTTAAGAAACCGATGGCTGGCTTTTCATATCAGACGGATACCGCTTTTAACATGTGGAAATGTTTGCTGTTAAATGCATCGTTATTATACATAACAGACAGAGGATAACAATCCACTAACAAAGTTTTTTATTACATCCGTATGATATTGTTGATATCTTGCTCAATTTGGGTCGGGCTGCAATTGAAATGTATAATTAACAAAGAAAAAAAAGTTCGTTAGCAGAGCGTGGTTTCGATCCACAGACCTCTGGGTTATGGGCCCAGCACGCTTCCACTGCGCCACTCTGCTCCAACTGCCACGTCGCCATTCAATTCTGAACCAGTCAGTGCAACCATGGATGACGTAATCAAGTGAAATACTCAAATGGTGTTGGCCACGCCTTCAAGTAGAGGCAAAATTTCGATGTGACTAATCGCAAATTACTTTGAGCGACGGGCATACGAAGCGTATGAATGTTACAAAAGAAGAGCAAAATGCCAGTGCTCCGGGTGAGGCTCGAACTCACAACCTCCGCATCTCTCGCAGCGAGCCAGACCCGCGCCAAAGCGGGCTGGAAATACTGTCTATAAGTACGGCGCGCTAACCGATTGTGCCACCGGGGCTGACCTGCGATTGACGATAAAGAAGGCCAAGCAACTCACGCGTGGGGTCAAAATATCGTTTGTATGCCATCTGGTTGGATCCAGATAACACTTTCTCTTTCATAAGAGTCAAGTATTATTCAGTGTTTTTGTTTAATACAATCGTTTGGAACCTTGTCAATGCCGATTAGTTTCCAGACTTCTAAAAAATTGACTTATATTCTTGATAAATTGTTCAGTTTGGTTTAGATCGCATTTGAAATGGATATTTAAAAACAATATTTAGCAGAGCGTGGTTTCGATCCACGGACCTCTGGGTTATGGGCCCAGCACGCTTCCACTGCGCCACTCTGCTCCAACTGCCACGTCGACCTTCAATTCTGAACTAATCAGTTCGCCGCGGAGATCATCAGCAGCGCACGGGGGAGGTCAGCATATAAGTCCATAATATAGGATTGGCTTGAACGGGACTTTTCAGCATATAAGGGTATTTTGTGCCATGCTAATAAATGTCAAGCAACATGATGAAAGTGAAATTTGGAATCAAATTGTTGTTGCTAACGCCATGAGAGTCAGTAGTAAAGAGACCGATGGCTTCGTTTTCATATCAGACAGATACCGTTTTTAACATGTGGAAATGTTTTCTGTTAATTGCATCGTTATTATACATGACACACAGGGGATAACAATCTACTGATGAAGTTATTTTAATAAATCTGTGTGATATTGTTGAAATCTTACTCAATTTGGGTCGGGCCGCAATTGAAATGTATAATTAACAAAGAAAAGCAAATCGTTAGCAGAGCGTGGTTTCGATCCACTGACCTCTGGGTTATGGGCCCAGAAGGCTTCCACTGCGCCACTCTGCTCCAACTGCCAAGTCAACATACAATTCTGAACTAATTAGTTACCCGGTGAATTTATTAGCATCTCAGGGGTGAGGTCAACATATATGTCAATAGGATAGAGTGCCAGGGAATTTCGTGCTATGCTAATATATGTCAAGCAACGTGATGAGAGTGAAATTTGGAATAAAATTGTTGTTGCTAACGCCATGAGAGTCAGTAGTTAAGAAACCGATGGCTGGTTTTTCATATCAGACGGATACCGCTTTTAACATGTGGAAATGTTTGCTGTTAAATGCATCGTTATTATACATAACAGACAGAGGATAACAATCCACTAACAAAGTTTTTTAATACATCCGTATGATATTGTTGATATCTTGGTCAATTTGGGTCGGGCTGCAATTGAAATGTATAATTATCAAAGAAAAAATAGTTCGTTAGCAGAGCGTGGTTTCGATGGACGGACCTCTGGGTTATGGGCCCAGCACGCTTCCACTGCGCCACTCTGCTCCAACTGCCATGTGGACATTCAATTCTGAACTAATCAGTTCACCGCTGAGATCATCAGTAGCTCACGGGTGAGGTCAGCATATAAGTCCATAATATAGGATTGGCTTGAACGGGACCTTTCAGCATATAAGGGTATTTTGTGCCATGCTAATAAATGTCAAGCAACATGATGAAAGTGAAATTATGAATCAAATTGTTGTTGCTAACACCATGAGAGTCAGTAGTTAAGAGACCGATGGCTATCTTTTCATATCAGACGGATACCGTTTTTAACATGTGGAAATGTTTTCTGTTAAATGCATTGTTATTATACATAACAGACAGAGGATAACAATCCACTAACGAAGTTTTTTAATACATCCGTATGATATTGTTGATATCTTGCTCAATTTGGGTCGGGCTGCAATTGAAATGTATAATTAACAAAGAAAAAAAAGTTCGTTAGCAGAGCGTGGTTTCGATCCACGGACCTCTGGGTTATGGGCCCAGCACGCTTCCACTGCGCCACTCTGCTCCAACTGCCACGTCGACATTCAATTCTGAACTAATCAGTTCGCCGCGGAGATCATCAGCAGCGCACGGGGGAGGTCAGCATATAAGTCCATAATATAGGATTGGCTTGAACGGGACTTTTCAGCATATAAGGGTATTTTGTGCCATGCTAATAAATGTCAAGCAACATGATGAAAGTGAAATTTGGAATCAAATTGTTGTTGCTAACGCCATGAGAGTCAGTAGTAAAGAGACCGATGGCTTCGTTTTCATATCAGACGGATACCGCTTTTAACATGTGGAAATGTTTTCTGTTAATTGCATCGTTATTATACATGACACACAGGGGATAACAATCTACTGATGAAGTTTTTTTAATACATCCGTATGATATTGTTGATATCTTGCTCAATTTGGGTCGGGCTGCAATTGAAATGTATAATTAACAAAGAAAAGAAAGTTCGTTAGCAGAGCGTGGTTTCGATCCACGGACCTCTGGGTTTTGGGCCCAGCACGCTTCCACTGCGCCACTCTGCTCCAACTGCCACGTCGCCATTCAATTCTGAACCAGTCAGTGCAACCATGGATGACGTAATCAAGTGAAATACTCAAATGGTGTTGGCCACGCCTTCAAGTAGAGGCAAAAATTCGATGTGACTAATCGCAAATTACTTTGAGCGACGGGCATACGAAGCGTATGAATGTTACAAAAGAAGAGCAAAATGCCAGTGCTTCGGGTGAGGCTCGAACTCACAACCTCCGCATCTCTCGCAGCGAGCCAGACCCGCGCCAAAGCGGGCTGGAAATACTGTCTATAAGTACGGCGCGCTACTTATTGTGCCACCGGGGCTGACCTGCGATTGCCGATAAAGAAGGCTAAGCAACTCACGCGCGGGGTCAAAATATCGTTCGTATGCGATCTGGTTGGATCCAGATAACACGTTCTCTTTCATAAGAGTCAAGTATTATTCAGTGCTTTTGTTTAATACAATCGTTTGGAACCTTGTCAATGCCGATTAGTTTCCAGACTTCTAAAAAATTGACTTATATTCTTGATAAATTGTTCAGTTTGGTTTAGATCGCATTTTCAATGGATATTTAAAAATAATATTTAGCAGAGCGCGGTTTCGATCCACGGACCTCTGGGTTATGGGCCCAGCACGCTTCCACTGCCCCACTCTGCTCCAACTGCCACATCAACATTCAATTCTGAACTAATCAGTTCGCCGCTGAGATCATCAGCAGCTCACGGGGGAGGCCAACATATATGTCCATAATATAGGATTGGCTTGAACGGGACCTTTCAGCATATAAGGGTATTTTGTGCCATGCTAATAAATGTCAAGCAACATGATGAGGGTGAAATTTGGAATCAAATTGTTGTTGCTAACGCCATGAGAGTCAGTAGTTAAGAAACCGATGGCTGGCTTTTCATATCAGACGGATACCGCTTTTAACATGTGGAAATGTTTGCTGTTAAATGCATCGTTATTATACATAACAGACAGAGGATAACAATCCACTAACAAAGTTTTTTATTACATCCGTATGATATTGTTGATATCTTGCTCAATTTGGGTCGGGCTGCAATTGAAATGTATAATTAACAAAGAAAAAAATGTTCGTTAGCAGAGCGTGGTTTCGATCCACGGACCTCTGGGTTATGGGCCCAGCACGCTTCCACTGCGCCACTCTGCTCCAACTGCCACGTCGCCATTCAATTCTGAACCAGTCAGTGCAACCATGGATGACGTAATCAAGTGAAATACTCAAATGGTGTTGGCCACGCCTTCAAGTAGAGGCAAAATTTCGATGTGACTAATCGCAAATTACTTTGAGCGACGGGCATACGAAGCGTATGAATGTTACAAAAGAAGAGCAAAATGCCAGTGCTCCGGGTGAGGCTCGAACTCACAACCTCCGCATCTCTCGCAGCGAGCCAGACCCGCGCCAAAGCGGGCTGGAAATACTGTCTATAAGTACGGCGCGCTAACCGATTGTGCCACCGGGGCTGACCTGCGATTGACGATAAAGAAGGCCAAGCAACTCACGCGTGGGGTCAAAATATCGTTTGTATGCGATCTGGTTGAATCCAGATAACACTTTCTCTTTCATAAGAGTGAAGTATTATTCAGTGTTTTTGTTTAATACAATCGTTTGGAACCTTGTCAATGCCGATTAGTTTCCAGACTTCTAAAAAATTGACTTATATTCTTGATAAACTGTTCAGTTTGGTTTAGATCGCATTTGAAATGGATATTTCAAAACAATATTTAGCAGAGCGTGGTTTCGATCCACGGACCTCTGGGTTATGGGCCCAGCACGCTTCCACTGCGCCACTCTGCTCCAACTGCCACATCAACATTCAATTCTGAACTAATCAGTTCGCCGCGGAGATCATCAGCAGCTCACGGGGGAGGTCAACATATATGTCCATAATATAGGATTGGCTTGAACGGGACCTTTCAGCATATAAGGGTATTTTGTGCCATGCTAATAAATGTCAAGCAACATGATGAGAGTGAAATTTGGAATCAAATTGTTGTTGCTAACGCCATGAGAGTCAGTAGTTAAGAAACCGATGGCCGGCTTTTCATATCAGACGGATACCGCTTTTAACATGTGGAAATGTTTGCTGTTAAATGCATCGTTATTATACATAACAGACAGAGGATAACAATCCACTAACAAAGTTTTTTATTACATCCGTATGATATTGTTGATATCTTGCTCAATTTGGGTCGGGCTGCAATTGAAATGTATAAATAACAAAGAAACAAAAGTTCGTTAGCAGAGCGTGGTTTCGATCCACGGACCTCTGGGTTATGGGCCCAGCACGCTTCCACTGCGCCACTCTGCTCCAACTGCCACGTCAACATTCAATTCTGAACTAATCAGTTCACCGCGGAGATCATCAGTAGCTCACGGGTGAGGTCAGCATATATGTCCATAATATAGGATTGGCTTGAACGGGACCTTTCAGCATATAAGGGTATTTTGTGCTATGCTAATAAATGTCAAGCAACATGATGAAAGTGAAATTATGAATCAAATTGTTGTTGCTAACACCATGAGAGTCAGTAGTTAAGAGACCGATGGCTGGCTTTTCATATCAGACGGATACCGCTTTTAACATGTGGAAATGTTTTCTGTTAATTGCATCGTTATTATACATGACACACAGGGGATAACAATCTACTGATGAAGTTTTTTTAATACATCCGTATGATATTGTTGATATCTTGCTCAATTTGGGTCGGGCTGCAATTGAAATGTATAATTAACAAAGAAAAGAAAGTTCGTTAGCAGAGCGTGGTTTCGATCCACGGACCTCTGGGTTATGGGCCCAGCACGCTTCCACTGCGCCACTCTGCTCCAACTGCCACGTCGCCATTCAATTCTGAACCAGTCAGTGCAACCATGGATGACGTAATCAAGTGAAATACTCAAATGGTGTTGGCCACGCCTTCAAGTAGAGGCAAAAATTCGATGTGACTAATCGCAAATTACTTTGAGCGACGGGCATACGAAGCGTATGAATGTTACAAAAGAAGAGCAAAATGCCAGTGCTTCGGGTGAGGCTCGAACTCACAACCTCCGCATCTCTCGCAGCGAGCCAGACCCGCGCCAAAGCGGGTTGGAAATACTGTCTATAAGTACGGCGCGCTACTTATTGTGCCACCGGGGCTGACCTGCGATTGACGATAAAGAAGGCCAAGCAACTCACGCGTGGGGTCAAAATATCGTTTGTATGCGATCTGGTTGGATCCAGATAACACTTTCTCTTTCATAAGAGTGAAGTATTATTCAGTGTTTTTGTTTAATACAATCGTTTGGAACCTTGTCAATGCCGATTAGTTTCCAGACTTCTAAAAAATTGACTTATATTCTTGATAAATTGTTCAGTTTGGTTTAGATCGCATTTGAAATGGATATTTAAAAACAATATTTAGCAGAGCGTGGTTTCGATCCACGGACCTCTGGGTTATGGGCCCAGCACGCTTCCATTGCCCCACTCTGCTCCAACTGCCACATCAACATTCAATTCTGAACTAATCAGTTCGCCGCGGAGATCATCAGCAGCTCACGGGGGAGGTCAACTTATATGTCCATAATATAGGATTGGCTTGAACGGGACCTTTCAGCATATAAGGGTATTTTGTGCCATGCTAATAAATGTCGAGCAACATGATGAGGGTGAAATTTGGAATCAAATTGTTGTTGCTAACGCCATGAGAGTCAGTAGTTAAGAAACCGATGGCTGGCTTTTCATATCAGACGGATACCGCTTTTAACATGTGGAAATGTTTGCTGTTAAATGCATCGTTATTATACATAACAGACAGAGGATAACAATCCACTAACAAAGTTTTTTATTACATCCGTATGATATTGTTGATATCTTGCTCAATTTGGGTCGGGCTGCAATTGAAATGTATAATTAACAAAGAAAAAAATGTTCGTTAGCAGAGCGTGGTTTCGATCCACGGACCTCTGGGTTATGGGCCCAGCACGCTTCCACTGCGCCACTCTGCTCCAACTGCCACGTCGCCATTCAATTCTGAACCAGTCAGTGCAACCATGGATGACGTAATCAAGTGAAATACTCAAATGGTGTTGGCCACGCCTTCAAGTAGAGGCAAAATTTCGATGTGACTAATCGCAAATTACTTTGAGCGACGGGCATACGAAGCGTATGAATGTTACAAAAGAAGAGCAAAATGCCAGTGCTCCGGGTGAGGCTCGAACTCACAACCTCCGCATCTCTCGCAGCGAGCCAGACCCGCGCCAAAGCGGGCTGGAAATACTGTCTATAAGTACGGCGCGCTACTTATTGTGCCACCGGGGCTGACCTGCGATTGAAGATAAAGAAGGCCAAGCAACTCACGCGTGGGGTCAAAATATCGTTTGTATGCGATCTGGTTGGATCCAGATAACACTTTCTCTTTCATAAGAGTGAAGTATTATTCAGTGTTTTTGTTTAATACAATCGTTTGGAACCTTGTCAATGCCGATTAGTTTCCAGACTTCTAAAAAATTGACTTATATTCTTGATAAATTGTTCAGTTTGGTTTAGATCGCATTTGAAATGGATATTTAAAAACAATATTTAGCAGAGCGTGGTTTCGATCCACGGACCTCTGGGTTATGGGCCCAGCACGCTTCCACTGCGCCACTCTGCTCCAACTGCCATGTCGACATTCAATTCTGAACTAATCAGTTCACCGCTGAGATCATCAGTAGCTCACGGGTGAGGTCAGCATATAAGTCCATAATATAGGATTGGCTTGAACGGGACCTTTCAGCATATAAGGGTATTTTGTGCCATGCTAATAAATGTCAAGCAACATGATGAAAGTGAAATTATGAATCAAATTGTTGTTGCTAACACCATGAGAGTCAGTAGTTAAGAGACCGATGGCTATCTTTTCATATCAGACGGATACCGTTTTTAACATGTGGAAATGTTTTCTGTTAAATGCATTGTTATTATACATAACAGACAGAGGATAACAATCCACTAACAAAGTTTTTTAATACATCCGTATGATATTGTTGATATCTTGCTCAATTTGGGTCGGGCTGCAATTGAAATGTATAATTAACAAAGAAAAAAAAGTTCGTTAGCAGAGCGTGGTTTCGATCCACGGACCTCTGGGTTATGGGCCCAGCACGCTTCCACTGCGCCACTCTGCTCCAACTGCCACGTCGACATTCAATTCTGAACTAATCAGTTCGCCGCGGAGATCATCAGCAGCGCACGGGGGAGGTCAGCATATAAGTCCATAATATAGGATTGGCTTGAACGGGACTTTTCAGCATATAAGGGTATTTTGTGCCATGCTAATAAATGTCAAGCAACATGATGAAAGTGAAATTTGGAATCAAATTGTTGTTGCTAACGCCATGAGAGTCAGTAGTAAAGAGACCGTGGGCTTCGTTTTCATATAAGACGGATACCGCTTTTAACATGTGGAAATGTTTTCTGTTAATTGCATCGTTATTATACATGACACACAGGGGATAACAATCTACTGATGAAGTTTTTTTAATACATCCGTATGATATTGTTGATATCTTGCTCAATTTGGGTCGGGCTGCAATTGAAATGTATAATTAACAAAGAAAAGAAAGTTCGTTAGCAGAGCGTGGTTTCGATCCACGGACCTCTGGGTTATGGGCCCAGCACGCTTCCACTGCGCCACTCTGCTCCAACTGCCACGTCGCCATTCAATTTTGAACCAGTCAGTGCAACCATGGATGACGTAATCAAGTGAAATACTCAAATGGTGTTGGCCACGCCTTCAAGTAGAGGCAAAAATTCGATGTGACTAATCGCAAATTACTTTGAGCGACGGGCATACGAAGCGTATGAATGTTACAAAAGAAGAGCAAAATGCCAGTGCTTCCGGTGAGGCTCGAACTCACAACCTCCGCATCTCTCGCAGCGAGCCAGACCCGCGCCAAAGCGGGCTGGAAATACTGTCTATAAGTACGGCGCGCTACTTATTGTGCCACCGGGGCTGACCTGCGATTGACGATAAAGAAGGCTAAGCAACTCACGCGCGGGGTCAAAATATCGTTTGTATGCGATCTGGTTGGATCCAGATAACACGTTCTCTTTCATAAGAGTGAAGTATTATTCAGTGTTTTTGTTTAATACAATCGTTTGGAACCTTGTCAATGCCGATTAGTTTCCAGACTTCTAAAAAATTGACTTATATTCTTGATAAATTGTTCAGTTTGGTTTAGATCGCATTTGAAATGGATATTTAAAAACAATATTTAGCAGAGCGCGGTTTCGATCCACGGACCTCTGGGTTATGGGCCCAGCACGCTTCCACTGCCCCACTCTGCTCCAACTGCCACATCAACATTCAATTCTGAACTAATCAGTTCGCCGCTGAGATCATCAGCAGCTCACGGGGGAGGTCAACATATATGTCCATAATATAGGATTGGCTTGAACGGGACCTTTCAGCATATAAGGGTATTTTGTGCCATGCTAATAAATGTCAAGCAACATGATGAGGGTGAAATTTGGAATCAAATTGTTGTTGCTAACGCCATGAGAGTCAGTAGTTAAGAAACCGATGGCTGGCTTTTCATATCAGACGGATACCGCTTTTAACATGTGGAAATGTTTGCTATTAAATGCATCGTTATTATACATAACAGACAGAGGATAACAATCCACTAACAAAGTTTTTTATTACATCCGTATGATATTGTTGATATCTTGCTCAATTTGGGTCGGGCTGCAATTAAAATGTATAATTAACAAAGAAAAAAATGTTCGTTAGCAGAGCGTGGTTTCGATCCACGGACCTCTGGGTTATGGGCCCAGCACGCTTCCACTGCGCCACTCTGCTCCAACTGCCACGGCGCCATTCAATTCTGAACCAATCAGTGCAACCATGGATGACGTAATCAAGTGAAATACTCAAATGGTGTTGGCCACGCCTTCAAGTAGAGGCAAAATTTTGATGTGACTAATCGCAAATTACTTTGAGCGACGGGCATACGAAGCGTATGAATGTTACAAAAGAAGAGCAAAATGCCAGTGCTTCGGGTGCGGCTCGAACTCACAACCTCCGCATCTCTCGCAGCGAGCCAGACCCGCGCCAAAGCGGGCTGGAAATACTGTCTATAAGTACGGCGCGCTAACCGATTGTGCCACCGGGGCTGACCTGCGATTGACGATAAAGAAGGCCAAGCAACTCACGCGTGGGGTCAAAATATCGTTTGTATGCGATCTGGTTGGATCCAGATAACACTTTCTCTTTCATAAGAGTGAAGTATTATTCAGTGTTTTTGTTTAATACAATCGTTTGGAACCTTGTCAATGCCGATTAGTTTCCAGACTTCTAAAAAATTGACTTATATTCTTGATAAATTGTTCAGTTTGGTTTAGATCGCATTTGAAATGGATATTTAAAAACAATATTTAGCAGAGCGTGGTTTCGATCCACGGACCTCTGGGTTATGGGCCCAGCACGCTTCCACTGCCCCACTCTGCTCCAACTGCCACATCAACATTCAATTCTGAACTAATCAGTTCGCCGCGGAGATCATCAGCAGCTCACGGGGGAGGTCAACATATATGCCCATAATATAGGATTGGCTTGAACGGGACCTTTCAGCATATAAGGGTATTTTGTGCCATGCTAATAAATGTCAAGCAACATGATGAGGGTGAAATTTGGAATCAAATTGTTGTTGCTAACGCCATGAGAGTCAGTAGTTAAGAAACCGATGGCTGGCTTTTCATATCAGACGGATACCGCTTTTAACATGTGGAAAGGTTTGCAGTTAAATGCATCGTTATTATACATAACAGACAGAGGATAACAATCCACTAACAAAGTTTTTTATTACATCTGTATGATATTGTTGATATCTTGCTCAATTTGGGTCGGGCTGCAATTGAAATGTATAATTAACAAAGAAAAAAATGTTCGTTAGCAGAGCGTGGTTTCGATCCACGGACCTCTGTGTTATGGGCCCAGCACGCTTCCACTGCGCCACTCTGCTCCAACTGCCACGTCGCCATTCAATTCTGAACCAGTCAGTGCAACCATGGATGACGTAATCAAGTGAAATACTCAAATGGTGTTGGCCACGCCTTCAAGTAGAGGCAAAATTTCGATGTGACTAATCGCAAATTACTTTGAGCGACGGGCATACGAAGCGTATGAATGTTACAAAAGAAGAGCAAAATGCCAGTGCTCCGGGTGAGGCTCGAACTCACAACCTCCGCATCTCTCGCAGCGAGCCAGAGCCGCGCCAAAGCTGGCTGGAAATACTGTCTATAAGTACGGCGCGCTAACCGATTGTTCCACCGGGGCTGACCTGCGATTGACGATAAAGAAGGCCAAGCAACTCACGCGTGGGGTCAAAATATCGTTTGTATGCGATCTGGTTGGATCCAGATAACACTTTGTCTTTCATAAGAGTGAAGTATTATTCAGTGTTTTTGTTTAATACAATCGTTTGGAACCTTGTCAATGCCGATTAGTTTCCAGACTTCTAAAAAATTGACTTATATTCTTGATAAATTGTTCAGTTTGGTTTAGATCGCATTTGAAATGGATATTTAAAAACAATATTTAGCAGAGCGTGGTTTCGATCCACGGACCTCTGGGTTATGGGCCCAGCACGCTTCCACTGCGCCACTCTGCTCCAACTGCCACGTCGACATTCAATTCTGAACTAATCAGTTCGCCGCGGAGATCATCAGCAGCGCACGGGGGAGGTCAGCATATAAGTCCATAATATAGGATTGGCTTGAACGGGACTTTTCGGCATATAAGGGTATTTTGTGCCATGCTAATAAATGTCAAGCAACATGATGAAAGTGAAATTTGGAATCAAATTGTTGTTGCTAACGCCATGAGAGTCAGTAGTAAAGAGACCGATGGCTTCGTTTTCATATCAGACAGATACCGTTTTTAACATGTGGAAATGTTTTCTGTTAATTGCATCGTTATTATACATGGCACACAGGGGATAACAATCTACTGATGAAGTTATTTTAATAAATCTGTGTGATATTGTTGAAATCTTACTCAATTTGGGTCGGGCTGCAATTGAAATGTATAATTAACAAAGAAAAGAAAGTTCGTTAGCAGAGCGTGGTTTCGATCCACGGACCTCTGGGTTATGGGCCCAGCACGCTTCCACTGCGCCACTCTGCTCCAACTGGCACGTCGCCATTCAATTCTGAACCAGTCAGTGCAACCATGGATGACGTAATCAAGTGAAATACTCAAATGGTGTTGGCCACGCCTTCAAGTAGAGGCAAAAATTCGATGTGACTAATCGCAAATTACTTTGAGCGACGGGCATACGAAGCGTATGAATGTTACAAAAGAAGAGCAAAATGCCAGTGCTTCGGGTGAGGCTCGAACTCACAACCTCCGCATCTCTCGCAGCGAGCCAGACCCGCGCCAAAGCGGGCTGGAAATACTGTCTATAAGTACGGCGCGCTAACCGATTGTGCCACCGGGGCTGACCTGCGATTGACGATAAAGAAGGCTAAGCAACTCACGCGTGGGGTCAAAATATCGTTTGTATGCGATCTGGTTGGATCCAGATAACACGTTCTCTTTCATAAGAGTCAAGTATTATTCAGTGTTTTTGTTTAATACAATCGTTTGGAACCTTGTCAATGCCGATTAGTTTCCAGACTTCTAAAAAATTGACTTATATTCTTGATAAATTGTTCAGTTTGGTTTAGATCGCATTTGAAATGGATATTTAAAAACAATATTTAGCAGAGCGTGGTTTCGATCCACGGACCTCTGGGTTATGGGCCCAGCACGCTTCCACTGCGCCACTCTGCTCCAACTGCCACATCAACATTCAATTCTGAACTAATCAGTTCGCCGCGGAGATCATCAGCAGCTCACGGGGGAGGTCAACATATATGTCCATAATATAGGATTGGCTTGAACGGGACCTTTCAGCATATAAGGGTATTTTGTGCCATGCGAATAAATGTCAAGCAACATGATGAGAGTGAAATTTGGAATCAAATTGTTGTTGCTAACGCCATGAGAGTCAGTAGTTAAGAAACCGATGGCTGGCTTTTCATATCAGACGGATACCGCTTTTAACATGTGGAAATGTTTGCTGTTAAATGCATCGTTATTATACATAACAGACAGAGGACAACAATCCACTAACAAAGTTTTTTATTACATCCGTATGATATTGTTGATATCTTGCTCAATTTGGGTCGGGCTGCAATTGAAATGTATAATTAACAAAGAAAAAAATGTTCGTTAGCAGAGCGTGGTGTCGATCCACGGATCTCTGGGTTATGGGCCCAGCACGCTTCCACTGCGCCACTCTGCTCCAACTGGCACGTCAACATTCAATTCTGAACTAATCAGTTCACCGCGGAGATCATCAGTAGCTCACGGGTGAGGTCAGCATATATGTCCATAATATAGGATTGGCTTGAACGGGACCTTTCAGCATATAAGGGTATTTTGTGCTATGCTAATAAATGTCAAGCAACATGATGAAGGTGAAATTATGAATCAAATTGTTGTTGCTAACACCATGAGAGTCAGTAGTTAAGAGACCGATGGCTGGCTTTTCATATCAGACGGATACCGCTTTTAACATGTGGAAATGTTTTCTGTTAATTGCATCGTTATTATACATGACACACAGGGGATAACAATCTACTGATGAAGTTTTTTTAATACATCCGTATGATATTGTTGATATCTTGCTCAATTTGGGTCGGGCTGCAATTGAAATGTTTAATTAACAAAGAAAAAAAAGTTCGTTAGCAGAGCGTGGTTTCGATCCACGGACCTCTGGGTTATGGGCCCAGCACGCTTCCACTGCGCCACTCTGCTCCAACTGCCACGTCAACATTCAATTCTGAACTAATCAGTTCACCGCGGAGATCATCAGTAGCTCACGGGTGAGGTCAGCATATATGTCCATAATATAGGATTGGCTTGAACGGGACCTTTCAGCATATAAGGGTATTTTGTGCTATGCTAATAAATGTCAAGCAACATGATGAAGGTGAAATTATGAATCAAATTGTTGTTGCTAACACCATGAGAGTCAGTAGTTAAGAGACCGATGGCTGGCTTTTCATATCAGACGGATACCGCTTTTAACATGTGGAAATGTTTTCTGTTAATTGCATCGTTATTATACATGACACACAGGGGATAACAATCTACTGATGAAGTTTTTTTAATACATCCGTATGATATTGTTGATATCTTGCTCAATTTGGGTCGGGCTGCAATTGAAATGTTTAATTAACAAAGAAAAAAAAGTTCGTTAGCAGAGCGTGGTTTCGATCCACGGACCTCTGGGTTATGGGCCCAGCACGCTTCCACTGCGCCACTCTGCTCCAACTGCCACGTCAACATTCAATTCTGAACTAATCAGTTCACCGCGGAGATCATCAGTAGCTCACGGGTGAGGTCAGCATATATGTCCATAATATAGGATTGGCTTGAACGGGACCTTTCAGCATATAAGGGTATTTTGTGCTATGCTAATAAATGTCAAGCAACATGATGAAGGTGAAATTTGGAATCAAATTGTTGTTGCTAACGCCATGAGAGTCAGTAGTAAAGAGACCGATGGCTTCGTTTTCATATCAGACGGATACCGCTTTTAACATGTGGAAATGTTTTCTGTTAATTGCATCGTTATTATACATGACACACAGGGGATAACAATCTACTGATGAAGTTTTTTTAATACATCCGTATGATATTGTTGATATCTTGCTCAATTTGGGTCGGGCTGCAATTGAAATGTATAATTAACAAAGAAAAGAAAGTTCGTTAGCAGAGCGTGGTTTCGATCCACGGACCTCTGGGTTATGGGCCCAGCACGCTTCCACTGCCCCACTCTGCTCCAACTGCCACATCAACATTCAATTCTGAACTAATCAGTTCGCCGCTGAGATCATCAGCAGCTCACGGGGGAGGTCAACATATATGTCCATAATATAGGATTGGCTTGAACGGGACCTTTCAGCATATAAGGGTATTTTGTGCCATGCTAATAAATGTCAAGCAACATGATGAGAGTGAAATTTGGAATCAAATTGTTGTTGCTAACGCCATGAGAGTCAGTAGTTAAGAAACCGATGGCTGGCTTTTCATATCAGACGGATACCGCTTTTAACATGTGGAAATGTTTGCTGTTAAATGCATCGTTATGATACATAACAGACAGAGGATAACAATCCACTAACAAAGTTTTTTATTACATCCGTATGATATTGTTGATATCTTGCTCAATTTGGGTCGGGCTGCAATTGAAATGTGTAATTAACAAAGAAAAAAATGTTCGTTAGCAGAGCGTGGTTTCGATCCACGGACCTCTGGGTTATGGGCCCAGCACGCTTCCACTGCGCCACTCTGCTCCAACTGCCACGACGCCATTCAATTCTGAACCAGTCAGTGCAACCATGGATGACGTAATCAAGTGAAATACTCAAATGGTGTTGGCCACGCCTTCAAGTAGAGGCAAAATTTCGATGTGACTAATCGCAAATTACTTTGAGCGACGGGCATACGAGGCGTATGAATGTTACAAAAGAAGAGCAAAATGCCAGTGCTCCGGGTGAGGCTCGAACTCACAACCTCCGCATCTCTCGCAGCGAGCCAGACCCGCGCCAAAGCGGGCTGGAAATACTGTCTATAAGTACGGCGCGCTAACCGATTGTGCCACCGGGGCTGACCTGCGATTGACGATAAAGAAGGCCAAGCAACTCACGCGTGGGGTCAAAATATCGTTTGTATGCGATCTGGTTGGATCCAGATAACACTTTCTCTTTCATAAGAGTGAAGTATTATTCAGTGTTTTTGTTTAATACAATCGTTTGGAACCTTGTCAATGCCGATTAGTTTCCAGACTTCTAAAAAATTGACTTATATTCTTAATAAATTGTTCAGTTTGGTTTAGATCGCATTTGAAATAGATATTTAAAAACAATATTTAGCAGAGCGTGGTTTCGATCCACGGACCTCTGGGTTATGGGCCCAGCACGCTTCCACTGCGCCACTCTGCTCCAACTGCCACGTCGACATTCAATTCTGAACTAATCAGTTCGCCGCGGAGATCATCAGCAGCGCACGGGGGAGGTCAGCATATAAGTCCATAATATAGGATTGGCTTGAACGGGACTTTTCAGCATATAAGGGTATTTTGTGCCATGCTAATAAATGTCAAGCAACATGATGAAAGTGAAATTTGGAATCAAATTGTTGTTGCTAACGCCATGAGAGTCAGCAGTAAAGAGACCGATGGCTTCGTTTTCATATCAGACAGATACCGTTTTTAACATGTGGAAATGTTTTCTGTTAATTGCATCGTTATTATACATGACACACAGGGGATAACAATCTACTGATGAAGTTATTTTAATAAATCTGTGTGATATTGTTGAAATCTTACTCAATTTGGGTCGAGCTGCAATTGAAATGTATAATTAACAAAGAAAAGAAAGTTCGTTAGCAGAGCGTGGTTTCGATCCACGGACCTCTGGGTTATGGGCCCAGCACGCTTCCACTGCGCCACTCTGCTCCAACTGCCACGTCGCCATTCAATTCTGAACCAGTCAGTGCAACCATGGATGACGTAATCAAGTGAAATACTCAAATGGTGTTGGCCACGCCTTCAAGTAGAGGCAAAAATTCGATGTGACTAATCGCAAATTACTTTGAGCGACGGGCATACGAAGCGTATGAATGTTACAAAAGAAGAGCAAAATGCCAGTGCTTCGGGTGAGGCTCGAACTCACAACCTCCGCATCTCTCGCAGCGAGCCAGACCCGCGCCAAAGCGGGCTGGAAATACTGTCTATAAGTACGGCGCGCTAACCGATTGTGCCACCGGGGCTGACCTGCGATTGACGATAAAGAAGGCTAAGCAACTCACGCGTGGGGTCAAAATATCGTTTGTATGCGATCTGGTTGGATCCAGATAACACGTTCTCTTTCATAAGAGTCAAGTATTATTCAGTGTTTTTGTTTAATACAATCGTTTGGAACCTTGTCAATGCCGATTAGTTTCCAGACTTCTAAAAAATTGACTTATATTCTTGATAAATTGTTCAGTTTGGTTTAGATCAAATTTGCAATGGATATTTAAAAACAATATTTAGCAGAGCGTGGTTTCGATCCACGGACCTCTGGGTTATGGGCCCAGCACGCTTCCACTGCGCCACTCTGCTCCAACTGCCACATCAACATTCAATTCTGAACTAATCAGTTCGCCGCGGAGATCATCAGCAGCTCACGGGGGAGGTCAACATATATGTCCATAATATAGGATTGGCTTGAACGGGACCTTTCAGCATATAAGGGTATTTTGTGCCATGCTAATAAATGTCAAGCAACATGATGAGAGTGAAATTTGGAATCAAATTGTTGTTGCTAACGCCATGAGAGTCAGTAGTTAAGAAACCGATGGCTGGCTTTTCATATCAGACGGATACCGCTTTTAACATGTGGAAATGTTTGCTGTTAAATGCATCGTTATTATACATAACAGACAGAGGATAACAATCCACTAACAAAGTTTTTTATTACATCCGTATGATATTGTTGATATCTTGCTCAATTTGGGTCGGGCTGCAATTGAAATGTATAATTAACAAAGAAAAAACAGTTCGTTAGCAGAGCGTGGTTTCGATCCACGGACCTCTGGGTTATGGGCCCAGCACGCTTCCACTGCGCCACTCTGCTCCAACTGCCACGTCGCCATTCAATTCTGAACCAGTCAGTGCAACCATGGATGACGTAATCAAGTGAAATACTCAAATGGTGTTGGCCACGCCTTCAAGTAGAGGCAAAATTTCGATGTGACTAATCGCAAATTACTTTGAGCGACGGGCATACGAAGCGTATGAATGTTACAAAAGAAGAGCAAAATGCCAGTGCTCCGGGTGAGGCTCGAACTCACAACCTCCGCATCTCTCGTAGCGAGCCAGAGCCGCGCCAAAGCGGGCTGGAAATACTGTCTATAAGTACGGCGCGCTAACCGATTGTCCCACCGGGGCTGACCTGCGATTGACGATAAAGAAGGCCAAGCAACTCACGCGTGGGGTCAAAATATCGTTTGTATGCGATCTGGTTGGATCCAGATAACACTTTGTCTTTCATAAGAGTGAAGTATTATTCAGTGTTTTTGTTTAATACAATCGTTTGGAACCTTGTCAATGCCGATTAGTTTCCAGACGTCTAAAAAATTGACTTATATTCTTGATAAATTGTTCAGTTTGGTTTAGATCGCATTTGAAATGGATATTTAAAAACAACAGGGTTTCATAAATTCACACCAACATTAAAGTTCTGGTTCCTGTTTATTTATATCCCCGTTGGAGTTCGATATTTAATCATAAGGTGAACAAGGTATCTAAAATAAATAATAAACCTGGAACAAAAATACGGTTCTTAATGTAAGGGCAGTGCATCATTGTACTAGGAAATTACTCAAAGCTACAATTCATACAATCGCACATCTTACATTTATACATCTTACAATCTACCATATTCCATACACCATATCATATTCCATACGCCATATCATATTCCATACATTACTGACCTGCATTGTTGAATTAATCCCTGAAAGGCATTATCAATCCGTTTCACTTCTTATTCCGGCACCATCCTCACACTCTCAAATCATCAACAAAACCTTTTCCGCGCGCCATCTCGCACATGCGCACACGATCATCCAATTAGAATCAACCCTCTCAAAATACCCCTCGACCAATCGTAATAACGCTTTTTACAGCCGCGCTTTCTGTCACATACACCCCTTCCTTAAGAAATGTCGCCCCGACATTCATTTGATTAAAATATTACCACATTAACACAGTGATTGTCCTTATCAATATATCAATGTCTGACGTCAGTCAATTGTGTCAGTTTGCAACATTGCGTGTAAACACTGTCTCAGATATCGATTTTGCTTTTGGACACGTCGTTGATGCGCTTGCTGCATCATAACATAAGACTGTGCATCGAATCGAACTGGTCTTCGCTTGTGTCTGATTGACCTCCTGAGTGGCGGTACTTCCGGACTGACAGGTTCATCTAATCCAGAGGAGCCACTGTCATCCACGACTTGCTCATCTTCGACTTCCAGTCTGACATCCGGCATTTCGTCAACTGGCAGTTGACGCTCTACAGCCATCGGTGTGCCGTTGTCGTTCTGTCCAGGATCATCTTGTCTTGCTTCTGGTGGTCTGATAACTTGTGTCGGTAATTCAATGTTCGTATCCTGCATAGTTACACGCTTGCGGGGTGCCGGCTGAGGTCGTATCCGAGGTTCAGCGATGGGTTGGGATATCAGAACGACTTCCTCTTCGCTTTCCTCAGACTCAGATTTGTTGAGCGACTCATCACTCACAACAGTCGGTACCTGTTCGACGAGTCTCGTTGACACGTCTGTCTGTTGGTGTTCGATGTCGATATCGTTGCAGCCTATGGGGAGCAACATGTTTCTGTGTAACACCCTCGAGTGACCTTGTCTAATTGCTTAGCTTCATGTTCTGTTGCTTGATGGGATCGTGCTTTCTTTGAAGTATTATCTTCAAGCTCTGTCACTCGGGCGGAAATCAAAATCTGTTCGTAGGTGGCGTTGCTATCCATCAAGTGACGAAGAGCTGTCTTCATCCGTTCCTCTTTGAGTCCTGACCAAAACCTTGTTCGGATCATGGAGTTATTTCCGGAAGGAAAAATGGTAGGATCCCGTGACCGTACTTTGCTCACCAAGTCTTCTAGCCGACAGGCCCACTTTGTCACGGATTCACCATCTGTCTGATGACTGCTCCAGAACTTCTCTAGCATGTTTTCCACTGGAAGAACATTTCCGAAGATCTGATCGAACTTGTTCAGGCAAGCCGCTGGTGTGACCCCAGGCCCGATATGAAGGAGGACTTCCGCTGCTAGGCCGCGTAGTGATTTCCGGATGGCCAACATCAGCTGAATAGAGTTGAATCCACCGGAAGCCATCATGTCCATCACTTCCTGTTTCCTTAACTCGTATGAAGAATCGCCTTTGTTTGCATCTCCGCTGAACTGCAACGACAGCCTTGGCATCTGCAGCGTAGAACCCCATTGCCTATCATTTGTTTCCATCTGTGTAGGATGTTCTTGAGACCCAGCATAGGACATGCCAGAGACCATTGGTGGGCCCCCTGCCCGTGTCACACCTGTGCCACCATCTGATGTATCTGACCCATCTAGTGACGCAATGATTTCCCTCTGACTCTCTTGAGGCAAAGTTCTCAACATCTTAATTACTTGCGCTACTTTGTCACCCTGTGACTCCTCTTGTTTAACCTGGTGTTGTTGTCTAAGTGCCTGTACTTTTAAGGCCCAATCAATTGGCAACAACACGGCATCAATCACCATTTTATCAATCATTTTCTGATGTAAGTGCTTGACAGCGTCTATAGCACTATCTGCATCAGAAAATAATAAGTACGCATGTGGAGGATCTACATAAAACCACTCTGGATTGAGATCCAGTTCCCGGATTAGACCTTCAAGTGTCTCACTAACATCTTGTGGGACAGGTTTCAGTTTCACACATCGTGACGCAAACGCTTCCATGACTCCGTATCAGTATAACTCACTGATGGTTCAAAGCCAGTACAATTACAAGTGCAATTAATTGCAGTCCCGACTCTGTGTCTCTACCGTAACCGACAAAATTTCAGTACGATGACACAAACCACGTGCATGAACACAAATTTAAACCAATTATCATGAAAACACCCGCATCTCGCATGGGACCAAATTCTAACTCTAGAGCTGTGAGTATAGAACTCGGTTTCACCTGTTAAGACGCTCCGAATGATCTATTTCCCAAGTGAGTCACATGCACTTGAGTCATAACAAGACACACATAACCAGGGGTAGGAAACATTGGATCCCTTTTAGTTATTAGCCAATTGGCGTACAATGAAATAAAACAGTTGTAAATCAAGCGATAACTCACTGCTTGATCAATACGTTGGGCTCCAGACCAATAAAATCTCAAAATAACAAGGCAAGTATCACTATAACAGTTGTCTGTTTCAGTCCTCGCCCCTTAGGAGCTTAGTGTTCATATAATTGCACGCTTAAAGAGTTCATTCGCCCACAACATTGATTGACACTGGTTTATGAGCGGTGTATCAACAGTTCTGTATCAATTATTCCACCGTTGAGCTGCTGACCTGTACGCCCTCTTGCGGCTGTGTGTGTAAGTCGCTGAGTCCCGCGCGATGACTCCAACACAGCTGATCGAACGGTTGATCAGCTCTGTTACCGGAAGGCTCCCACGAAGCGATGTCGACCAACAGCCCTGTGTTGATTCACTGAACCGTGAGGTCGAATGACGCGGTCGCCCGACGAAAGCTGTGGGCTCTGGCCGTCCGAGGCACTCACGAAGACCGGCGGTCTCGTTGTAGATTACCTCGGCGATCTTGGCGATGGCGATTAACACCACCACTGCTGCCTCCCACCGCAACTCACATCCACTGCTGCTCACCGTGTGGCTGCCACAGCCGCCGTACTTGCGGCTATCCACACGACCGTAATCCCTCGGGCATGTCCACGGCTCCTACCGCCGTGAGCAGTTCAACGCCACAATGCAGGTTTCCTTTGTATATTTCACACCCTTAGTCTCGTCGTGGTCGCCATTTATGTAACAGGGTTTCATAAATTCACACCAACATTAAAGTTCTGGTTCCTGTTTATTTATATCCCCGTTAGAGTTCGATATTTAATCATAAGGTGAACAAGGTATCTAAAATAAATAATAAACCTGGAACAAAAATACGGTTCTTAATGTAAGGGCAGTGCATCATTGTACTAGGAAATTACTCAAAGCTACAATTCATACAATCGCACATCTTACATTTATACATCTTACAATCTACCATATTCCATACACCATATCATATTCCATACGCCATATCATATTCCATACATTACTGACCTGCATTGTTGAATTAATCCCTGAAAGGCATTATCAATCCGTTTCACTTCTTATTCCGGCACCATCCTCACACTCTCAAATCATCAACAAAACCTTTTCCGCGCGCCATCTCGCACATGCGCACACGATCATCCAATTAGAATCAACCCTCTCAAAATACCCCTCGACCAATCGTAATAACGCTTTTTACAGCCGCGCTTTCTGTCACATTTAGCAGAGCGTGGTTTCGATCCACGGACCTCTGGGTTATGGGCCCAGCACGCTTCCACTGCGCCACTCTGCTCCAACTGCCACGTCGACATTCAATTCTGAACTAATCAGTTCGCCGCGGAGATCATCAGCAGCGCACGGGGGAGGTCAGCATATAAGTCCATAATATAGGATTGGCTTGAACGGGACTTTTCAGCATATAAGGGTATTTTGTGCCATGCTAATAAATGTCAAGCAACATGATGAAAGTGAAATTTGGAATCAAATTGTTGTTGCTAACGCCATGAGAGTCAGTAGTAAAGAGACCGATGGCTTCGTTTTCATATCAGACAGATACCGTTTTTAACATGTGGAAATGTTTTCTGTTAATTGCATCGTTATTATACATGACACACAGGGGATAACAATCTACTGATGAAGTTTTTTTAATACATCCGTATGATATTGTTGATATCTTGCTCAATTTGGGTCGGGCTGCAATTGAAATGTATAATTAACAAAGAAAAGAAAGTTCGTTAGCAGAGCGTGGTTTCGATCCACGGACCTCTGGGTTATGGGCCCAGCACGCTTCCACTGCGCCACTCTGCTCCAACTGCCACGTCGCCATTCAATTCTGAACCAGTCAGTGCAACCATGGATGACGTAATCAAGTGAAATACTCAAATGGTGTTGGCCACGCCTTCAAGTAGAGGCAAAAATTCGATGTGACTAATCGCAAATTACTTTGAGCGACGGGCATACGAAGCGTATGAATGTTACAAAAGAAGAGCAAAATGCCAGTGCTTCGTGTGAGGCTCGAACTCACAACCTCCGCATCTCTCGCAGCGAGCCAGACCCGCGCCAAAGCGGGCTGGAAATACTGTCTACAAGTACGGCGCGCTACTTATTGTGCCACCGGGGCTGACCTGCGATTGACGATAAAGAAGGCTAAGCAACTCACGCGCGGGGTCAAAATATCGTTTGTATGCGATCTGGTTGGATCCAGATAACACGTTCTCTTTCATAAGAGTCAAGTATTATTCAGTGCTTTTGTTTAATACAATCGTTTGGAACCTTGTCAATGCCGATTAGTTTCCAGACTTCTAAAAAATTGACTTATATTCTTGATAAATTGTTCAGTTTGGTTTAGATCGCATTTGCAATGGATATTTAAAAACAATATTTAGCAGAGCGCGGTTTCGATCCACGGACCTCTGGGTTATGGGCCCAGCACGCTTCCACTGCCCCACTCTGCTCCAACTGCCACATCAACATTCAATTCTGAACTAATCAGTTCGCCGCTGAGATCATCAGCAGCTCACGGGGGAGGTCAACATATATGTCCCTAATGTAGGATTGGCTTGAACGGGACCTTTCAGCATATAAGGGTATTTTGTGCCATGCTAATAAATGTCAAGCAACATGATGAGGGTGAAATTTGGAATCAAATTGTTGTTGCTAACGCCATGAGAGTCAGTAGTTAAGAAACCGATGGCTGGCTTTTCATATCAGACGGATACCGCTTTTAACATGTGGAAATGTTTGCTGTTAAATGCATCGTTATTATACATAACAGACAGAGGATAACAATCCACTAACAAAGTTTATTATTACATCCGTATGATATTGTTGATATCTTGCTCAATTTGGGTCGGGCTGCAATTGAAATGTGTAATTAACAAAGAAAAAAATGTTCGTTAGCAGAGCGTGGTTTCGATCCACGGACCTCTGGGTTATGGGCCCAGCACGCTTCCACTGCGCCACTCTGCTCCAACTGCCACGTCGCCATTCAATTCTGAACCAGTCAGTGCAACCATGGATGACGTAATCAAGTGAAATACTCAAATGGTGTTGGCCACGCCTTCAAGTAGAGGCAAAATTTCGATGTGACTAATCGCAAATTACTTTGAGCGACGGGCATACGAAGCGTATGAATGTTACAAAAGAAGAGCAAAATGCCAGTGCTCCGGGTGAGGCTCGAACTCACAACCTCCGCATCTCTCGCAGCGAGCCAGACCCGCGCCAAAGCGGGCTGGAAATACTGTCTATAAGTACGACGCGCTAACCGATTGTGCCACCGGGGTTGACCTGCGATTGACGATAAAGAAGGCCAAGCAACTCACGCGTGGGGTCAAAATATCGTTTGTATGCGATCTGGTTGGATCCAGATAACACTTTCTCTTTCATAAGAGTGAAGTATTATTCAGTGTTTTTGTTTAATACAATCGTTTGGAACCTTGTCAATGCCGATTAGTTTCCAGACTTCTAAAAAATTGACTTATATTCTTGATAAATTGTTCAGTTTGGTTTAGATCGCATTTGAAATGGATATTTAAAAACAATATTTAGCAGAGCGTGGTTTCGATCCACGGACCTCTGGGTTATGGGCCCAGCACGCTTCCACTGCGCCACTCTGCTCCAACTGCCACATCAACATTCAATTCTGAACTAATCAGTTCGCCGCGGAGATCATCAGCAGCTCACGGGGGAGGTCAACATATATGTCCATAATATAGGATTGGCTTGAACGGGACCTTTCAGCATATAAGGGTATTTTGTGCCATGCTAATAAATGTCAAGCAACATGATGAGAGTGAAATTTGGAATCAAATTGTTGTTGCTAACGCCATGAGAGTCAGTAGTTAAGAAACCGATGGCTGGCTTTTCATATCAGACGGATACCGCTTTTAACATGTGGAAATGTTTGCTGTTAAATGCATCGTTATTATACATAACAGACAGAGGATAACAATCCACTAACAAAGTTTTTTATTACATCCGTATGATATTGTTGATATCTTGCTCAATTTGGGTCGGGCTGCAATTGAAATGTATAATAAACAAAGAAAAAAATGTTCGTTAGCAGAGCGTGGTTTCGATCCACGGACCTCTGGGTTATGGGCCCAGCACGCTTCCACTGCGCCACTCTGCTCCAACTGCCACGTCAACATTCAATTCTGAACTAATCAGTTCACCGCGGAGATCATCAGTAGCTCACGGGTGATGTCAGCATATATGTCCATAATATAGGATTGGCTTGAACGGGACCTTTCAGCATATAAGGGTATTTTGTGCTATGCTAATAAATGTCAAGCAACATGATGAAAGTGAAATTATGAATCAAATTGTTGTTGCTAACACCATGAGAGTCAGTAGTTAAGAGACCGATGGCTGGCTTTTCATATCAGACGGATACCGCTTTTAACATGTGGAAATGTTTTCTGTTAATTGCATCGTTATTATACATGACACACAGGGGATAACAATCTACTGATGAAGTTTTTTTAATACATCCGTATGACATTGTTGATATCTTGCTCAATTTGGGTCGGGCTGCAATTGAAATGTATAATTAACAAAGAAAAGAAAGTTCGTTAGCAGAGCGTGGTTTCGATCCACGGACCTCTGGGTTATGGGCCCAGCACGCTTCCACTGCGCCACTCTGCTCCAACTGCCACGTCGCCATTCAATTCTGAACCAGTCAGTGCAACCATGGATGACGTAATCAAGTGAAATACTCAAATGGTGTTGGCCACGCCTTCAAGTAGAGGCAAAAATTCGATGTGACTAATCGCAAATTACTTTGAGCGACGGGCATACGAAGCGTATGAATGTTACAAAAGAAGAGCAAAATGCCAGTGCTTCGGGTGAGGCTCGAACTCACAACCTCCGCATCTCTCGCAGCGAGCCAGACCCGCGCCAAAGCGGGCTGGAAATACTGTCTATAAGTACGGCGCGCTACTTATTGTGCCACCGGGGCTGACCTGCGATTGACGATAAAGAAGGCTAAGCAACTCACGCGCGGGGTCAAAATATCGTTTGTATGCGATCTGGTTGGATCCAGATAACACGTTCTCTTTCATAAGAGTCAAGTATTATTCAGTGTTTTTGTTTAATACAATCGTTTGGAACCTTGTCAATGCCGATTAGTTTCCAGACTTCTAAAAAATTGACTTATATTCTTGATAAATTGTTCAGTTTGGTTTAGATCGCATTTGAAATGGATATTTAAAAACAATATTTAGCAGAGCGTGGTTTCGATCCACGGACCTCTGGGTTATGGGCCCAGCACGCTTCCACTGCCCCACTCTGCTCCAACTGCCACATCAACATTCAATTCTGAACTAATCAGTTCGCCGCGGAGATCATCAGCAGCTCACGGGGGAGGTCAACATATATGTCCATAATATAGGATTGGCTTGAACGGGACCTTTCAGCATATAAGGGTATTTTGTGCCATGCTAATAAATGTCAAGCAACATGATGAGGGTGAAATTTGGAATCAAATTGTTGTTGCTATCGCCATGAGAGTCAGTAGTTAAGAAACCGATGGCTGGCTTTTCATATCAGACGGATACCGCTTTTAACATGTGGAAATGTTTGCAGTTAAATGCATCGTTATTATACATAACAGACAGAGGATAACAATCCACTAACAAAGTTTTTTATTACATCTGTATGATATTGTTGATATCTTGCTCAATTTGGGTCGGGCTGCAATTGAAATGTATAATTAACAAAGAAAAAAATGTTCGTTAGCAGAGCGTGGTTTCGATCCACGGACCTCTGGGTTATGGGCCCAGCACGCTTCCACTGCGCCACTCTGCTCCAACTGCCACGTCGCCATTCAATTCTGAACCAGTCAGTGCAACCATGGATGACGTAATCAAGTGAAATACTCAAATGGTGTTGGCCACGCCTTCAAGTAGAGGCAAAATTTCGATGTGACTAATCGCAAATTACTTTGAGCGACGGGCATACGAAGCGTATGAATGTTACAAAAGAAGAGCAAAATGCCAGTGCTCCGGGTGAGGCTCGAACTCACAACCTCCGCATCTCTCGCAGCGAGCCAGACCCGCGCTAAAAGCGGGCTGGAAATACTGTCTATAAGTACGACGCGCTAACCGATTGTGCCACCGGGGCTGACCTGCGATTGACGATAAAGAAGGCCAAGCAACTCACGCGTGGGGTCAAAATATCGTTTGTATGCGATCTGGTTGGATCCAGATAACACTTTCTCTTTCATAAGAGTGAAGTATTATTCAGTGTTTTTGTTTAATACAATCGTTTGGAACCTTGTCAATGCCGATTAGTTTCCAGACTTCTAAAAAATTGACTTATATTCTTGATAAATTGTTCAGTTTGGTTTAGATCGCATTTGAAATGGATATTTAAAAACAATATTTAGCAGAGCGTGGTTTCGATCCACGGACCTCTGGGTTATGGGCCCAGCACGCTTCCACTGCGCCACTCTGCTCCAACTGCCACATCGACATTCAATTCTGAACTAATCAGTTCGCCGCGGAGATCATCAGCAGCGCACGGGGAGGTCAGCATATAAGTCCATAATATAGGATTGGCTTGAACGGGACTTTTCAGCATATAAGGGTATTTTGTGCCATGCTAATAAATGTCAAGCAACATGATGAAAGTGAAATTTGGAATCAAATTGTTGTTGCTAACGCCATGAGAGTCAGTAGTAAAGAGACCGATGGCTTCGTTTTCATATCAGACAGATACCGTTTTTAACATGTGGAAATGTTTTCTGTTAATTGCATCGTTATTATACATGACACACAGGGGATAACAATCTACTGATGAAGTTATTTTAATAAATCTGTGTGATATTGTTGAAATCTTACTCAATTTGGGTCGGGCTGCAATTGAAATGTATAATTAACAAAGAAAAGAAAGTTCGTTAGCAGAGCGTGGTTTCGATCCACGGACCTCTGGGTTATGGGCCCAGCACGCTTCCACTGCGCCACTCTGCTCCAACTGCCACGTCGCCATTCAATTCTGAACCAGTCAGTGCAACCATGGATGACGTAATCAAGTGAAATACTCAAATGGTGTTGGCCACGCCTTCAAGTAGAGGCAAAAATTCGATGTGACTAATCGCAAATTACTTTGAGCGACGGGCATACGAAGCGTATGAATGTTACAAAAGAAGAGCAAAATGCCAGTGCTTCGGGTGAGGCTCGAACTCACAACCTCCGCATCTCTCGCAGCGAGCCAGACCCGCGCCAAAGCGGGCTGGAAATACTGTCTATAAGTACGGCGCGCTAACCGATTGTGCCACCGGGGCTGACCTGCGATTGACGATAAAGAAGGCTAAGCAACTCACGCGTGGGGTCAAAATATCGTTTGTATGCGATCTGGTTGGATCCAGATAACACGTTCTCTTTCATAAGAGTCAAGTATTATTCAGTGTTTTTGTTTAATACAATCGTTTGGAACCTTGTCAATGCCGATTAGTTTCCAGACTTCTAAAAAATTGACTTATATTCTTGATAAATTGTTCAGTTTGGTTTAGATCGCATTTGAAATGGATATTTAAAAACAATATTTAGCAGAGCGTGGTTTCGATCCACGGACCTCTGGGTTATGGGCCCAGCACGCTTCCACTGCGCCACTCTGCTCCAACTGCCACATCAACATTCAATTCTGAACTAATCAGTTCGCCGCGGAGATCATCAGCAGCTCACGGGGGAGGTCAACATATATGTCCATAATATAGGATTGGCTTGAACGGGACCTTTCAGCATATAAGGGTATTTTGTGCCATGCTAATAAATGTCAAGCAACATGATGAGAGTGAAATTTGGAATCAAATTGTTGTTGCTAACGCCATGAGAGTCAGTAGTTAAGAAACCGATGGCTGGCGTTTCATATCAGACGGATACCGCTTTTAACATGTGGAAATGTTTGCTGTTAAATGCATCGTTATTATACATAACAGACAGAGGACAACAATCCACTAACAAAGTTTTTTATTACATCCGTATGATATTGTTGATATCTTGCTCAATTTGGGTCGGGCTGCAATTGAAATGTATAATTAACAAAGAAAAAAAAGTTCGTTAGCAGAGCGTGGTTTCGATCCACGGACCTCTGGGTTATGGGCCCAGCACGCTTCCACTGCGCCACTCTGCTCCAACTGCCACGTCGCCATTCAATTCTGAACCAGTCAGTGCAACCATGGATGACGTAATCAAGTGAAATACTCAAATGGTGTTGGCCACGCCTTCAAGTAGAGGCAAAATTTCGATGTGACTAATCGCAAATTACTTTGAGCGACGGGCATACGAAGCGTATGAATGTTACAAAAGAAGAGCAAAATGCCAGTGCTCCGGGTGAGGCTCGAACTCACAACCTCCGCATCTCTCGCAGCGAGCCAGACCCGCGCCAAAGCGGGCTGGAAATACTGTTTATAAGTACGACGCGCTAACCGATTGTGCCACCGGGGCTGACCTGCGATTGACGATAAAGAAGGCCAAGCAACTCACGCGTGGGGTCAAAATATCGTTTGTATGCGATCTGGTTGGATCCAGATAACACTTTCTCTTTCATAAGAGTGAAGTATTATTCAGTGTTTTTGTTTAATACAATCGTTTGGAACCTTGTCAATGCCGATTAGTTTCCAGACTTCTAAAATATTGACTTATATTCTTGATAAATTGTTCAGTTTGGTTTAGATCGCATTTGAAATGGATATTTAAAAACAATATTTAGCAGAGCGTGGTTTCGATCCACGGACCTCTGGGTTATGGGCCCAGCACGCTTCCACTGCGCCACTCTGCTCCAACTGCCACATCAACATTCAATTCTGAACTAATCAGTTCGCCGCGGAGATCATCAGCAGCTCACGGGGGAGGTCAACATATATGTCCATAATATAGGATAGGTGAAAATGAGATACAACCTGCTAGCGAATCAGAAGACCAAGCCATGGCCGATATATCTAGAAAAGTGGATAATATCATTGAAATGCTTGCATGTTTACCCGAGCTTAAAGAGACAATAAGCACTATAAAATCAGATGTAGACGCATTTCGTCAACTGACCGAGCACAACAGTGCGAGGCTGGATCAACTAGAAAAAGAGAACACGTCACTGAAAGAGCGGGTAAAAACACTGGAAAAAAAAGACCCAAGCTTGACTATACAGAGCCTGGTAGCAGATAAAGACACACTTAAGACCCAAATCGTCGCAATGGAGTCATACCAGAGAAAAGAAAATTTAATCTTTCACGGAATACCAGAGTTAGCATGGGGCCAGGAAAACTGTGCGCGAGTAATTAAGGACATAATGCTGAACGAGCTCAAGATAGACGACGTATCCGAAGTTAAAATACAGCGCTGCCATAGGCTAGGCCCAAACCCCTCCCCTACTGCGCAGCACAAAAGGTCGCGACCGATAATCGCCCGATTCGCCTTCTTCGAAGATCGTGAACGGGTATGGTCAAAGAAGAAGATGTTACGCGGCTCGCGGCTTTACATCGACGAAGACTTCCCCAAGTCTATCCAAGATGAACGCCGTAAGCTGCTGCCAATGATGCGGGCGGCCAGGGCGGACGGAGCACGAGCGGCTGTCTTCGGCAACAAGCTTCTCATCAACAGCAAGAGCTACACCATCGACAGCCTGAACGATCTACCGGAAGCATGGAGACAGCAGCAAGATACGCGAAACGTCCATACACGGTATAGAGATGGGCAATCGCCAGGTGACTCTCTCGGATCTCTCCGTTAAATTTTTGGTTGCACTTTTGAAACGGTCCCTTAAGAAATCGAAGCTGTTTTTTCGTGTTCACGCAAAGGCCCGAATCGTGTCTATTTCACTACTAATGTGTTACTCGCGTATGTTCGCCATCCTCAGGCCAGTCTTCCCAGCGAGGTCGCATATTTGTTGGTTATCGAGCTATCGAAATGTATCACTTTTGGCCTCTACAGGTATTCCGCCTGTGACAAGCACTACAGGCATACTTGCGTCCACCTTGAGTCATTCACATGTTGAATGTGGTAATGAGCTTGTTAACTGCAAAATGTGTAGATTTCACCAAAAGCTACGCGTGTGTTGGCCCTGCGTAAATTGAGTTTGCATCTCGTGTTTCTCAGCCCGCCATCACGCTCCACCCGATATGACGCATATTGATCTAATTTCGCCCCCTCCCGTTCTTCCCCATCCTCTTGGTGTTTATGATAGAATGTTACCTAACTTTCAACAGAAACCCATTTGCACTATACTACTTTTATTTAAACTTCGTAAAACCCCGAATATGGCATGGCATAATGAAAAATGTGAAATGCGAAAGCGCGCATCTGGCAAGGTGTTAACACAATCGGTGCAGCGTCAGAAATAACAATTGCCTGTTTAAATGTGAGAGGCATAGGTTCGGCATTAAAACGCTGTGATGTACTGGCTTGGCTTAAGGACAAGTCATTATCAGTATACTGTATACAAGATGTTCATATAAGCCCTGAAATAGAGCGTTCACTCCGAGATTTCTGGCCTGGCGATTATTATGTAAACTCCCCATCGTCACAAGCGAGGGGTGTAGCCATACTGTTGTCAAAAGGTATAGACTATACTCTGCATGGTCAATACAAGGATGAGAATGGGAATCTTTTAGTGCTCGATCTTACGTTAAAGGAATATCGATTTACTCTGGTTAGTGTATATGGACCGAACAGTGATACGCCATCGTTCTATGCAAATCTACAACAACAGATAGAAAACTTTGGTAACGCAAGTGTCATAATATGTGGGGATTGGAATATGGTATTAGACTTTAAGAGGGATACGAGGGGATACAAGAGAGAAAATAACAAAAAGGCCAAAGAAACCGTCTTATCGCTTATAGAAACTTTAGATGTTGTTGATTGCTGGCGAGTACAACACCCAAATAGCCATCGGTATACTTGGACAAACCAACAGCGAAAGTCTCAGAGAGCCAGACTAGACTTTTTCTTGATGTCCTCAGACATCTTTGCTCTCTGTGAAAAGACAGATATCATGTCGGGTTACCGCACTGATCACTCGCTGGTGACCGTAACGATTAACTTCCAGTGTACCCCCAGGGGAAAGGGCTTTTGGAAGCTTAATGTGTCCCTATGCATGACCCCGAGTATGCTGTGGTGGTGAAAAAATGCATTAGAGATCTTGAGGAACAGTATTGTGTATCAAACACCATTGTATGTGACCAAACGCGTGAGAAAGTAGAATTTGTAATTAATGATCAACTGTTTTGGGAAATGCTGAAGATGGAAATTAGAGGGCGAACTATTAGCTATAGCGCACATAAGAAAAAAAAGACGGTACGAGAAGAGGAGGGTCTCGAGAAGCGAATAAACGAATTAAATAGAGTAGTTGACAACGTAAGCTCCGGGTCAGATGAACAGAATGAACTGCAAGAACTAAAAGATCAGCTTGAGAAAATCAGAATTGGGAAAACGCGGGGTATTTTAGTTAGGGCAAGGGCAAATTACTATGAAGCCGGAGAAAAACCTTCACGGTATTTTTGCAGTTTGGAAAAAAAAACTACGTAAACAAACAAATAAACAGAATTATTGTCGACGGGAAGGAAATAATACGCAAAGAAGATATCCTCAACGAGCAAATGCACTTTTACAACAGACTTTATTCGAATTGTGATCGTGCAGAGGGATGTGATTTTGCCACCTTTTTAAACCCCCATAATGTCGTACCATTGCACGTATCTGAAAGGGAGAAATGTGACGCACCATTAAGTTGTGACGAAATAAAGGAGGCAATAAAGGGATCGAAAAATAATAAATCCCCAGGTAATGATGGATTACCGGTAGAATTTTACAAATTTTTTTGGAAGGATTTAGGTCATTACCTGATGCCGAGTTTTACGCGTGCTTTCGAGTCCGGTTCTCTTTCCATAACACAGAAACAAGGTGTCATCACGTGTCTCCCAAAAGGCGACAGACAGAGGGAACTGCTTAAAAACTGGCGACCTATCTCGTTATTAAACGCTGATTACAAGGTTTTATCCGGAGCTATCGCCGCTAGGCTGAAAACGGTATTGAGCAGAATAATTAGTCAGGATCAAAAAGGGTTTTTAAAGGGTAGATATATAGGAGAAAACATTAGATTGGTATACGATATGATGCACTACTTAGTCCAACATAGCCGTACTGGCATCCTACTCCTAATAGATTTCGAAAAAGCATTTGACACCCTAAGCTGGCAATATATCAAGCAAGTACTTGAAAGCTATGATTTCGGCACTACTTTCAGAAAGTGGTTCAGTATACTGTATAACGAATGTTCAAGCTGTGTGATAAACAACGGCCACTTTTCGAAGTTCTTCTCACTTGGTAGAGGCTGTAGACAAGGCGACCCCCTGTCGCCGTATATATTCATTCTGGCTATCGAACCTCTAGCCATGCGCATTAAGCAAGACGCACAAATAAAGGGTATTAAGGTAAATAAAAACGAGTACAAAATCGGACAATACGCGGACGATACTTTTATGTTTTTAGATGGGTCAGAGGTTTCGTTAAGAAGAACATTCTATGTGTTGCATGAGTTTAAAGTGTGCTCAGGCCTGGCAGTAAATGTCGAGAAAACCAAAGTAATAAGACTGGGTAAACAGATCCAGACCCACCATAGAATCTGCCCAGACATGCCCCTGACCTGGGTTGAAGAATTTAAGTTACTTGGAATCACATTCACGGTTGATATGAAAGACATGGTTAACCGAAACTATAATGGGAAAATGGTAGCATTCCAGAGTGTATTAAATGTGTACAGTAAGCGTAAACTTTCACTTCGAGGAAAAGTGACAGTAGTTAAAACAATGGCTATTCCTAAACTGATAGATGTTATGTCGGTTCTACCGTCGCCGCAGCCAAGTTTCATCGAACAGGTTACCAAAATTATACGATCATTTATATGGAATTCAGGCTCACCTAAGATTGCCTATAATAAAATGGTTCAGACAGAAGAAAATGGTGGAATTAACTTAACCCACATTCCATTTTTGTTGCACGCGCTAAAGATTTCGTGGGTGAAAAGACTTGTCACGTCAGAAGGCGCTTGGCAAGACCTGTTCTCTACCACCATATATAATGAGAAGTCACTGTGTTGGCAACTGGATCCAATATCTTTGAAGTGCTTTATGACGCTGTCGAACCCTTTTTGGCGTGATGTATTTAAAGCGTGGTACCGGTTTAGATCGATCGGGGACAGTACAGATGTCCGAACATATCCACTTTGGAACACGCAGTTTCTAAGTCACTCTAACCTTGTTACTAGGAAAGCAGAATTTATTAACGCAGGGGTCATATTCTATAACGATGTTATTGATGATATGGGTCGTGTTTTAGGATGGCAAGACTTCAAACAGGCTTTTGGAATCAAGCTAAATTTTGCCGATTTCTACAGTTTAACCCATTCACTACCAAGAAGCTGGAGAGTTGAGAGTTTGGAAAAGGCGTCTAAATTACAAGAGGTAGGGTGTACTGAACTACAGGCTGTGTTAATATCAAAGCGGGTATGCAATATTGTGTATCAACGCTTGATCCTTGAATTGTGTCCGGTGAGAAATAATGAAACAAAGTGGGAAACCTCGCTAGGAAAAAAATTACTCCTGAAGAATGGAGAGGTTTTTATACTGTTGCGAAGACAAGTACAGTTGATGAACGGCTCAGGAGCTTCCAATATAAGCTTCTCCAACGATGTTTGTCCACCAATACTTACCTAAAAAAATGTAATCTAGCAGAAGACGAGAGTTGTACGTTTTGTAATAGTGCCGTCGAAACACTTGAACATTTATTCTTTCATTGTCCATATGTGAAGCAACTGTGGCACTCACTTGCGATTTGGTTTGAGGCGCAATCTGGTTTCCGCATATGGCAGTTACTATCGTTAACCACGGTAATGTTTGGTGTAAGCAAGTCTACAAAACACCGTCTGTTAAACCATATTATAATCATTGTCAAAAGCTATATATTCTCGTGCAAGTGTAAGGAAACAAAACCTAGGGTACAAAATGCTTTAAGAATTATAAGATACTATTATAATATAGAAAAATGCGTCATTCAGCAGAAACCGTCTTACAGCAAACAGATATTTAATGATAAGTGGAAATGTCTCTTTCATTAACCATTGTTCCTTATGGGGATAGATCCTCTCCCGGTAGCGTGTGTTTGTCTGCCTCGTATATAAAATGATTATGTATCAACGTATCGATGTCACTTCTCACGATTGTAACGTATGCCATGCCATATTGTCACAATAAATGAAAATTTATTAAAAAAAAAAAAAAAAAAAAAAAAAAAAATATAGGATTGGCTTGAACGGGACCTTTCAGCATATAAGGGTATTTTGTGCCATGCTAATAAATGTCAAGCAACATGATGAGAGTGAAATTTGGAATCAAATTGTTGTTGCTAACGCCATGAGAGTCAGTAGTTAAGAAACCGATGGCTGCCTTTTCATATGAGACGGATACCGCTTTTAACATGTGGAAATGTTTGCTGTTAAATGCATCGTTATTATACATAACAGACAGAGGATAACAATCCACTAACAAAGTTTTTTATTACATCCGTATGATATTGTTGATATCTTGCTCAATTTGGGTCGGGCTGCAATTGAAATGTATAATTAACAAAGAAAAAAAAGTTCGTTAGCAGAGCGTGGTTTCGATCCACGGACCTCTGGGTTAGGGGCCCAGCACGCTTCCACTGCCCCACTCTGCTCCAACTGCCACATCAACATTCAATTCTGAACTAATCAGTTCGCCGCGGAGATCATCAGCAGCTCACGGGGGAGGTCAACATATATGTCCATAATATAGGATTGGCTTGAACGGGACCTTTCAGCATATAAGGGTATTTTGTGCCATGCTAATAAATGTCAAGCAACATGATGAGGGTGAAATTTGGAATCAAATTGTTGTTGCTAACGCCATGAGAGTCAGTAGTAAAGAGACCGATGGCTTCGTTTTCATATCAGACAGATACCGTTTTTAACATGTGGAAATGTTTTCTGTTAATTGCATCGTTATTATACATGACACACAGGGGATAACAATCTACTGATGAAGTTATTTTAATAAATCTGTGGGATATTGTTGAAATCTTACTCAATTTGGGTCGGGCTGCAATTGAAATGTATAATTAACAAAGAAAAGAAAGTTCGTTAGCAGAGCGTGGTTTCGATCCACGGACCTCTGGGTTATGGGCCCAGCACGCTTCCACTGCGCCACTCTGCTCCAACTGCCACGTCGCCATTCAATTCTGAACCAGTCAGTGCAACCATGGATGACGTAATCAAGTGAAATACTCAAATGGTGTTGGCCACGCCTTCAAGTAGAGGCAAAAATTCGATGTGACTAATCGCAAATTACTTTGAGCGACGGGCATACGAAGCGTATGAATGTTACAAAAGAAGAGCAAAATGCCAGTGCTTCGGGTGAGGCTCGAACTCACAACCTCCGCATCTCTCGCAGCGAGCCAGACCCGCGCCAAAGCGGGCTGGAAATACTGTCTATAAGTACGGCGCGCTAACCGATTGTGCCACCGGGGCTGACCTGCGATTGACGATAAAGAAGGCTAAGCAACTCACGCGTGGGGTCAAAATATCGTTTGTATGCGATCTGGTTGGATCCAGATAACACGTTCTCTTTCATAAGAGTCAAGTATTATTCAGTGTTTTTGTTTAATACAATCGTTTGGAACCTTGTCAATGCCGATTAGTTTCCAGACTTCTAAAAAATTGACTTATATTCTTGATAAATTGTTCAGTTTGGTTTAGATCGCATTTGAAATGGATATTTAAAAACAATATTTAGCAGAGCGTGGTTTCGATCCACGGACCTCTCGGTTATGGGCCCAGCACGCTTCCACTGCGCCACTCTGCTCCAACTGCCACATCAACATTCAATTCTGAACTAATCAGTTCGCCGCGGAGATCATCAGCAGCTCACGGGGGAGGTCAGCATATATGTCCATAATATAGGATTGGCTTGAACGGGACCTTTCAGCATATAAGGGTATTTTGTGCCATGCTAATAAATGTCAAGCAACATGATGAGAGTGAAATTTGGAATCAAATTGTTGTTGCTAACGCCATGAGAGTCAGTAGTTAAGAAACCGATGGCTGGCTTTTCATATCAGACGGATACCGCTTTTAACATGTGGAAATGTTTGCTGTTAAATGCATCGTTATTATACATAACAGACAGAGGACAACAATCCACTAACAAAGTTTTTTATTACATCCGTATGATATTGTTGATATCTTGCTCAATTTGGGTCGGGCTGCAATTGAAATGTATAATTAACAAAGAAAAAAAAGTTCGTTAGCAGAGCGTGGTTTCGATCCACGGACCTCTGGGTTATGGGCCCAGCACGCTTCCACTGCGCCACTCTGCTCCAACTGCCACATCAACATTCAATTCTGAACTAATCAGTTCACCGCGGAGATCATCAGTAGCTCACGGGTGAGGTCAGCATATATGTCCATAATATAGGATTGGCTTGAACGGGACCTTTCAGCATATAAGGGTATTTTATGCTATGCTAATAAATGTCAAGCAACATGATGAAGGTGAAATTATGAATCAAATTGTTGTTGCTAACACCATGAGAGTCAGTAGTTAAGAGACCGATGGCTGGCTTTTCATATCAGACGGATACCGCTTTTAACATGTGGAAATGTTTTCTGTTAATTGCATCGTTATTATACATGACACACAGGGGATAACAATCTACTGATGAAGTTTTTTTAATACATCCGTATGATATTGTTGATATCTTGCTCAATTTGGGTCGGGCTGCAATTGAAATGTATAATTAACAAAGAAAAAAAAGTTCGTTAGCAGAGCGTGGTTTCGATCCACGGACCTCTGGGTTATGGGCACAGCACGCTTCCACTGCGCCACTCTGCTCCAACTGCCACGTCAACATTCAATTCTGAACTAATCAGTTCACCGCGGAGATCATCAGTAGCTCACGGGTGAGGTCAGCATATATGTCCATAATATAGGATTGGCTTGAACGGGACCTTTCAGCATATAAGGGTATTTTGTGCTATGCTAATAAATGTCAAGCAACATGATGAAGGTGAAATTATGAATCAAATTGTTGTTGCTAACACCATAAGAGTCAGTAGTTAAGAGACCGATGGCTGGCTTTTCATATCAGACGGATACCGCTTTTAACATGTGGAAATGTTTTCTGTTAATTGCATCGTTATTATACATGACACACAGGGGATAACAATCTACTGATGAAGTTTTTTTAATACATCCGTATGATATTGTTGATATCTTGCTCAATTTGGGTCGGGCTGCAATTGAAATGTTTAATTAACAAAGAAAAGAAAGTTCGTTAGCAGAGCGTGGTTTTGATCCACGGACCTCTGGGTTATGGGCCCAGCACGCTTCCACTGCGCCACTCTGCTCCAACTGCCACGTCGCCATTCAATTCTGAACCAGTCAGTGCAACCATGGATGACGTAATCAAGTGAAATACTCAAATGGTGTTGGCCACGCCTTCAAGTAGAGGCAAAAATTCGATGTGACTAATCGCAAATTACTTTGAGCGACGGGCATACGAAGCGTATGAATTTTTACAAAAGAAGAGCAAAATGCTAGTGCTTCGGGTGAGGCTCGAACACACAACCTCCGCATCTCTCGCAGCGAGCCAGACCCGCGCCAAAGCGGGCTGGAAATACTGTCTATAAGTACGGCGCGCTACTTATTGTGCCACCGGGGCTGACCTGCGATTGACGATAAAGAAGGCTAAGCAACTCACGCGCGGGGTCAAAATATCGTTTGTATGCGATCTGGTTGGATCCAGATAACACGTTCTCTTTCATAAGAGTGAAGTATTATTCAGTGTTTTTGTTTAATACAATCGTTTGGAACCTTGTCAATGCCGATTAGTTTCCAGACTTCTAAAAAATTTACTTATATTCTTGATAAATTGTTCAGTTTGGTTTAGATCGCATTTGAAATGGATATTTAAAAACAATATTTAGCAGAGCGTGGTTTCGATCCACGGACCTCTCGGTTATGGGCCCAGCACGCTTCCACTGCGCCACTCTGCTCCAACTGCCACATCAACATTCAATTCTGAACTAATCAGTTCGCCGCGGAGATCATCAGCAGCTCACGGGGGATGTCAACATATATGTCCATAATATAGGATTGGCTTGAACGGGACCTTTCAGCATATAAGGGTGTTTTGTCCCATGCTAATAAATGTCAAGGAACAAGATGAGAGTGAAATTTGGAATCAAATTGTTGTTGCTAACGCCATGAGAGTCAGTAGTTAAGAAACCGATGGCTGGCTTTTCATATCAGACGGATACCGCTTTTAACATGTGGAAATGTTTGCTGTTAACTGCATCGTTATTATACATAACAGACAGAGGATAACAATCCACTAACAAAGTTTTTTATTACATCCGTATGATATTGTTGATATCTTGCTCAATTTGGGTCGGGCTGCAATTGCAATGTATAATTAACAAAGAAAAAAAAGTTCGTTAGCAGAGCGTGGTTTCGATCCACGGACCTCTGGGTTATGGGCCCAGCACGCTTCCACTGCGCCACTCTGCTCCAACTGCCATGTCGCCATTCAATTCTGAACCAGTCAGTGCAACCATGGATGACGTAGTCAAGTGAAATACTCAAATGGTGTTGGCCACGCCTTCAAGTAGAGGCAAAATTTCGATGTGACTAATCGCAAATTACTTTGAGCGACGGGCATACGAAGCGTATGAATGTTACAAAAGAAGAGCAAAATGCCAGTGCTCCGGGTGAGGCTCGAACTCACAACGTCCGCATCTCTCGCAGCGAGCCAGACCCGCGCCAAAGCGGGCTGGAAATACTGTCTATAAGTACGGCGCGCTAACCGATTGTGCCACCGGGGCTGACCTGCGATTGACGATAAAGAAGGCCAAGCAACTCACGCGTGGGGTCAAAATATCGTTTGTATGCCATCTGGTTGGATCCAGATAACACTTTCTCTTTCATAAGAATGAAGTATTATTCAGTGTTTTTGTTTAATACAATCGTTTGGAACCTTGTCAATGCCGATTAGTTTCCAGACTTCTAAAAAATTGACTTATATTCTTGATAAATTGTTCAGTTTGGTTTAGATCGCATTTGAAATGGATATTTAAAAACAATATTTAGCAGAGCGTGGTTTCGATCCACGGACCTCTGGGTTATGGGCCCAGCACGCTTCCACTGCGCCACTCTGCTCCAACTGCCACGTCGACATTATATTCTGAACTAATCAGTTCGCCGCGGAGATCATCAGCAGCGCACGGGCGAGGTCAGCATATAAGTCCATAATATAGGATTGGCTTGAACGGGACTTTTCAGCATATAAGGGTATTTTGTGCCGTGCTAATAAATGTCAAGCAACATGATGAAAGTGAAATTTGGAATCAAATTGTTGTTGCTAACGCCATGAGAGTCAGTAGTAAAGAGACCGATGGCTTCGTTTTCATATCAGACAGATACCGTTTTTAACATGTGGAAATGTTTTCTGTTAATTGCATCGTTATTATACATGACACACAGGGGATAACAATCTACTGATGAAGTTATTTTAATAAATCTGTGTGATATTGTTGAAATCTTACTCAATTTGGGCCGGGCCGCAATTGAAATGTATAATTAACAAAGAAAAGCAAATCGTTAGCAGAGCGTGGTTTCGATCCACTGACCTCTGGGTTATGGGCCCAGCAGGTTTCCACTGCGCCACTCTGCTCCAACTGCCAAGTCAACATACAATTCTGAACTAATTAGTTACCCGGTGAATTTATTAGCATCTCAGGGGTGAGGTCAACATATATGTCAATAGGATAGAGTGCCAGGGAATTTCGTGCTATGCTAATATATGTCAAGCAACATGATGAGAGTGAAATTTGGAATCAAATTGTTGTTGCTAACGCCATGAGAGTCAGTAGTTAAGAAACCGATGGCTGGTTTTTCATATCAGACGGATACCGCTTTTAACATGTGGAAATGTTTGCTGTTAAATGCATCGTTATTATACATAAGAGACAGAGGATAACAATCCACTAACAAAGTTTTTTAATACATCCGTATGATATTGTTGATATCTTGCTCAATTTGGGTCGGGCTGCAATTGAAATGTATAATTAACAAAGAAAAAAAAGTTCGTTAGCAGAGCGTGGTTTCGATCCACGGACCTCTGGGTTATGGGCCCAGCACGCTTCCACTGCGCCACTCTGCTCCAACTGCCACGTCGACATTCAATTCTGAACTAATCAGTTCACCGCTGAGATCATCAGTGGCTCACGGGTGAGGTCAGCATATAAGTCCATAATATAGGATTGGCTTGAACGGGACCTTTCAGCATATAAGGGTATTTTGTGCCATGCTAATAAATGTCAAGCAACATGATGAAAGTGAAATTATGAATCAAATTGTTGTTGCTAACACCATGAGAGTCAGTAGTTAAGAGACCGATGGCTATCTTTTCATATCAGACGGATACCGTTTTTAACATGTGGAAATGTTTTCTGTTAAATGCATTGTTATTATACATAACAGACAGAGGACAACAATCCACTAACAAAGTTTTTTAATACACCCGTATGATATTGTTGATATCTTGCTCAATTTGGGTAGGGCTGCAATTGAAATGTATAATTAACAAAGAAAAAAAAGTTCGTTAGCAGAGCGTGGTTTCGATCCACGGACCTCTGGGTTATGGGCCCAGCACGCTTCCACTGCGCCACTCTGCTCCGACTGCCACGTCGACATTCAATTCTGGACTAATCAGTTCACCGCGGAGATCATCAGTAGCTCACGGGTGAGGTCAGCATATAAGTCCATAATATAGGATTGGCTTGAACGGGACCTTTCAGCATATAAGGGTATTTTGTGCCATGCTAATAAATGTCAAGCAACACGATGAAAGTGAAATTTGGAATCAAATTGTTGTTGCTAACGCCATGAGAGTCAGTAGTAAGGAGACCGATGGCTTCGTTTTCATATCAGACGGATACCGTTTTTAACATGTGGAAATGTTTTCTGTTAATTGCATCGTTATTGTACATGACACACAAGGGATAACAATCTACTGATGAAGTTTGTTTAATACATCCGTATGATATTGTTGAAATCTTGCTCAACTTGGATCGGGCCGCAATTGAAATGTATAATTAACAAAGAAAACCTAAACTTTAGCGGAGCGTGGTTTCGATCCACGGACCTCTGGGTTATGGGCCCAGCACGCTTCCACTGCGCCACTCTGCTCTAACTGCCACGCCGACATTCAAATCTGAACTAATCAGTTCACCGCTGAGATCATCAGTAGCTCACGGGGGAGGTGAGCATATAAGTCCATAACATAGGATTTGCTTGAACGGGACCTTTCAGCATATAAGGGTATTTTGTGCCATGCTAATAAATGTCAAGAACATGATGAGAGTGAAATTATGGATCAAATTGTTGTTGCTAACACCTTGAGAGTCAGTAGTTAAGAGACCGATGGCTGGCTTTTCATATCAGACAGATACCGCTTTTAACATGTGGAAATGTTTTCTGTTAAATTCATCGATATTATACATAACAGACAGAGGATAACAATCCACTAACAAAGTTTTTGAATACATCCGTATGATATTGTTGATATCTTGCTCAATTTGGGTCGGGCTGCAATTGAAATGTATATTTAACAAAGAAAAAAAGTTCGTTAGCAGAGCGTGGTTTCGATCCACGGACCTCTGGGTTATGGGCCCAGCACGCTTCCACTGCGCCACTCTGCTCCAACTGCCACGTCGCCATTCAATTCTGAACCAGTCAGTGCAACCATGGATGACGTAATCAAGTGAAATACTCAAATGGTGTTGGCCACGCCTTCAAGTAGAGGCAAAAATTCGATGTGACTAATCGCAAATTACTTTGAGCGACGGGCATACGAAGCGTATGAATGTTACAAAAGAAGAGCAAAATGCCAGTGCTCCGGGTGAGGCTCGAACTCACAACCTCCGCATCTCTCGCAGCGAGCCAGACCCGCGCCAAAGCGGGCAGGAAATACTGTCTATAAGTACGGCGCGCTAACCGATTGTGCCACCGGGGCTGACCTGCGATTGACGATAAAGAAGGCTAAGCAACTCACGCGTGGGGTCAAAATATCGTTTGTATGCGATCTGGTTGGATCCAGATAACACTTTCTCTTTCATAAGAGTGAAGTATTATTCAGTGTTGTTGTTTAATACAATCGTTTGGAACCTTGTCAATGCCGATTAGTTTCCAGACTTCTAAAAAATTGACTTATATTCTTGATAAATTGTTCAGTTTGGTTTAGATCGCATTTGAAATGGATATTTAAAAACAATATTTAGCAGAGCGTGGTTTCGATCCACGGACCTCTGGGTTGTGGGCCCAGCACGCTTCCACTGCGCCACTCTGCTCCAACTACCACGTCGACATTCAATTCTGAACTAATCAGTTCGCCGCGGAGATCATCAGCAGCTCACGGGGGAGGTCAGCATATAAGTCCATAATATAGGATTGGCTTGAACGGGACCTTTCAGCATATAAGGGTATTTTGTGCCATGCTAATAAATGTCAAGCAACATGATGAAAGTGAAATTTGGAATCAAATTGTTGTTGCTAACGCCATGAGAGTCAGTAGTAAGGTGACCGATGGCTTCGTTTTCATATCAGACGGATACCGTTTTTAACATGTGGAAATATTTTCTGTTAATTGCATCGTTATTATACATGACACACAGGGAATAACAATCTACTGATGAAGTTTTTTTAATACATCCGTATGATATTGTTGATATCTTGCTCAATTTGGGTCGGGCTGCAATCGAAATGTATAATTAACAAAGAAAAAAAGTTCGTTAGCAGAGCGTGGTTTCGATCCACGGACCTCTGGGTTATGGGCCCATCACGCTTCCACTGCGCCACTCTGCTCCAAATGCCACGACGACATTCAATTCTGAACTAATCAGTTCACCGCTGAGATCATCAGTAGCTCACGGGTGAGGTCAGCATATAAGTCCATAATATAGGATTGGCTTGAACGGGACCTTTCAGCATAAAAAGGTATTTTGTGCCATGCTAATAAATGTCAAGCAACATGAAGAAAGTGAAATTTGAAATCAAATTGTTGTTGCTAACGCCATGAGAGTCAGTGGTAAAGAGACCGATGGCTTCGTTTTCATATCAGACGGATACCGTTTTTAACATGTGGAAACGTTTTCTGTTAATTGCATCGTTATTATACATGACACACAGGGGATAACAATCTACTGATGAAGTTTTTTTAATAAATCTGTATGATATTGTTGAAATCTGGCTCAATTTGGGTCGGGCTGCAATTGAAATGTATAATTAACAAAGAAAAGCAAATCGTTAGCAGAGCGTGGTTTCGATCCACGGACCTCTGGGTTATGGGCCCAGCAGGCTTCCACTGCGCCACTCTGCTCCAACTGCCAAGTCAACATACAATTCTGAACTAATTAGTTACCCGGTGAATTTATTAGCATCTCAGGGGTGAGGTCAACATATATGTCAATAGGATAGAGTGCCAGGGAATTTTGTGCTATGCTAATATATGTCAAGCAACATGATGAGGGTCAAATTAGTGTAACGGCGGGGGCCGGTTTGGTCCCCAGCGGGAGTCGAACTCACGATCTCCCGATATCAAGTCAACCACTCTACCTCTTCGGCTAAAGGGGTGATCCCTATAGCCGAGGCTAGTAGGAATGGTTTGACTCACTGCTACACATTCCCCCCTCTTTCCGAGAGGGCTGTCCTCAGACCAGGACTACTCAGTGTCAGAACCGCCGTGGGTTCTACCTGTGTCGGGCTCCATTGTAACGGCGGGGGCCGGTTTGTTCCTCAGCGGGAGTCGAACTCACCATATCAAGTCAACCACTCTACCCCTTCGGCTAAAGGGGTGATCCCTCTAGCCGAGGCTAGTAGGAATGGTTTGACTCACTGCTACATTAGGAATCAAGTTGTTGTTGCTAACGCCATGAGGAATGGAATGTTGGTGTTTTAGGCCACTTTTGTGCACATACAGGCTAAATTGGGCCAAGGAACCTCCCGAGACGATGAAGGATGAAGGAATGAAACATGCCCCAGATTAGGTGCCCGAGCCCGGATTCGAACCCAGGACCTATTGATCTGCGGTCTAGTGCGCTAACCACTACACCAGGGAGGCCCCCCGCTAACGCCATGAGAGTCAGTAGTTAAGAAACCGATGGCTGGCTTTTCATATCAGACGGATACCGCTTTTAACATGTGGAAATGTTTTCTGTTAATTGCATCGTTATTATACATGACACACAGGGGATAACAATCTACTGATGAAGTTATTTTAATAAATCTGTGTGATATTGTTGAAATCTTACTCAATTTGGGTCGGGCCGCAATTGAAATGTATAATTAACAAAGAAAACCTAAACTTTAGCAGAGCGTGGTTTCGATCCACGGACCTCTGGGTTATGGGCCCAGCACGCTTCCACTGCGCCACTCTGCTCTAACTGCCACGTCGACATTCAATTCTGAACTAATCAGTTCACCGCTGAGATCATCAGTAGCTCACGGGGGAGGTGAGCATATAAGTCCATAACATAGGATTTGCTTGAACGGGACCTTTCAGCATATAAGGGTATTTTGTGCCATGCTAATAAATGTCAAGCAACATGATGAAAGTGAAATTTGGAATCGAATTGTTGTTGCTGACGCCAAGAGAGTCAGTAGTAAAGAGACCGATGGCTTCGTTTTCATATGAGACGGATACCGTTTTTAACATGTGGAAATGTTTTCTGTTAATTGCATCGTTATTGTAAATGACTCATAGGGGATAACAATCTACTGATGAAGTTTTTTTAATACATCCGTATGATATTGTTGAAATCTTACTCAATTTGGGTCGGGCCGCAATTGAAATGTATAATTAACAAAGAAAACCTAATCGTTAGCAGAGCGTGGTTCCGATCCACGGACCTCTGGGTTATGGGCCCAGCACGCTTCCACTGCGCCACTCTGCTCCAACTGCCAAGTCAACATACCATTCTGAACCAGTCAGTGCAACCATGGATGACGTAATCAAGTGAAATACTCAAATGGTGTTGGCCACGTATTCAAGTAGAGGCAAAAATTCAATGTGACTAATATCGCAAATTACTTTGAGCGACGGGCATGCGAAGCGCATGAATGTTACAAAAGAAGAGCAAAATGCCAGTGCTCCGGCTGGGGCTCGAACTCACAACCTCCGCATCTCTCGCAGCGAGCCAGACCCGCGCCAAAACGGGTTAGAAATACTGTCTATAAGTACGGCGCGCTAACCGATTGTGCCACCGGGGCTGACCTGCGACTGACGATAAAGAAGGCTAAGCAACTCACGCGTGGGGTCAAAATATCGTTTGTATGCGATCTGGTTGGATCCAGATAACACTTTCTGTATCATAAGAGTCAAGTATTATTCAGTGTTTTTGTTTTATGCAATCGTTTGGAACCCTGTCAATGCCGATTAGTTTCCAGACTTCTAAAAAATTGACATCTATTCTTGATAAATTGTTCAGTTTGGTTTAGATCGCATTTGAAATGGATATTTAAAAACAATATTTAGCAGAGCGTGGTTTCGATCCACGGACCTCTGAGTTATGGGCCCAGCACGCTTCCACTGCGCCACTCTGCTCCAACTTCCAAGTCAACATACAATTCTGAACCAGTCAGTGCAACCATGGATGACGTAATCAAGTGAAATACTCAAAGGGTGTTGGCCACGCCTTCAAGTGGAGGGAAAAATTCAATGTGACTAATATCGCAAATTACTTTGAGCGACGGGCATACGAAGCGTATGAATGTTACAAAAGAAGAGCAAAATGCCAGTGCTCCGGGTGAGGCTCGAACTCACAACCTCCGCATCTCTCGCAGCGAGCCAGAACCGCGCCAAAGCGGGCTGGAAATACTGTCTATAAGTACGGCGCGCTAACCGATTGTGCCACCGGGGCTGACCTGCGATTGCCGATCAAGAAGGCTAAGCAACTCACGCGTGGGGTCAAAATATCGTTTGTATGCGATCTGGTTGGATCCAGATAACACTTTCTGTATAATAAGAGTTAGGTATTATTCAGTGTTTTTGTTTAATACAATCGTTTGGAACCCTGTCAATGCCGATTAGTTTCCAGATTTCTAAAAAAATTACTTCTATTCTTGATAAATTGTTCAGTTTGGTTTAGATCGCATTTGAAATGGATATTTAAAAACAATATTTAGCAGAGCGTGGTTTCGATCAACGGACCTCTGGGTTATGGGCCCAGCACGCTTCCACTGCGCCACTCTGCTCCAACTGACACGTCAACATTCAATTCTGAACTAATCAGTTACCCGGTGAATTTATTAGCATCTCAGGGGTGAGGTCAACATATATGTCAATAGGATAGAGTGTCAGGGAATTTCGTGCTATGCTAATATATGTCAAGCAACGTGATGAGAGTCAAATTAGGAATCAAGTTGTTGTTGTTAACACCATGAGAGTCAGTAGTAAAGAGACCGATGGCTTCGTTTTCATATCAGACGGATACCGCTTTTAACATGTGGAAATGTTTGCTGTTAAATGCATCGTTATTATACAAAACAGACAGAGGACAACAATCTACCGATGAAGTTTTTTTATACATCCGTATGATATTGTTGATATCTTGCTCAATTTGGTTCGGGCTGCAATTGAAATGTTTAATTGACAAAGAAAAAAAAGTCCGTTAGCAGAGCGTGGTTTCGATCCACGGACCTCTGGGTTATGGGCCCAGCAGGCTTCCACTGCGCCACTCTGCTCCAACTGCCACGTCGACATTCAATTCTGAACTAATCAGTTCACCGCTGAGATCATCAGTAGCGAGAAAAATAATAGAAAGTAAAACTACAAATGTAACTGGAAACAAAACATTCGCTGAAGTGACGGGCTCGACCCAAACCAAATCCAATGAAACAACACCAAAACCAAACATGGTTTCCATAGGAATAAACACTGTTTATTCTTGGCCACCAGATGCATAATTCACAATTACAACAGAAACCCCAGAGGAGACAGGAACATCTAGCCAGACAGAGCCCATAATAGAAATTCAAACAAAGACACCTGCAAAGAAACCTCCTACAAAATCCACTACAAAACCCACCACCCACAAACTGAACAAATCGAAACCAGCAAAACTAAACCGACCACCCAAGGGATCAACGGATCCCATCAAAGTACATAACAAATACTCGCAACTAGAGGAGGAGGACGATGAGGAAATGGAGACAGACCCACAAGAAAGGGGAAGGGACAAAAGAAAACACAAGGCAGATACGCCACCCATATCATAAACCATGGCTTCCATTATACAATGGAATTGTCGAGGTATGAGAGCCAATCGTGATGAAATCCTCTTGCTAAAGCAGGACCACAACCCCATAGCGTTTTGTCTCCAAGAAACATTCATCAAAAACCAAGGCGATATAACAATTAGTGGATATACATCATATGATAATCTAGGACTTAATACGGGAGATAAAATCACAGGCGGAGTTAGTATCCTTATAAAGGAGAAAACTCCACACAGCCAAATACCCTTGCAGGCCAACCTACAAGCTATGGCCATACGAATAACATTACACAAAACCATAACCCTGTGCTCTATCTATATTCCACCTAATTTACGTCCAACACGACTAGAACTAGAAAATATAATAAAACAACTTCCAGCGCCGTATATACTTCTTGGAGATTTCAATGCCCATCATACGATATGGGGTTGTAAAGACATACAACCCAAGGGCCGCCTGCTAGAGGACTTTATCTTAAAAAACAATACCGTTCTGCTCAACGATGGCTCAATAACTTATATACACCCTGGGAATGGTGCCAAAACGGCTATAGACCTAACTATAGCCCATCCCAGTCTATGCCTTGATTTCAACTGGAAAGTGGAAGATCTTCTTCACGGCAGTGACCACTTCCCTATCCTTCTTACTAGCCAATTTCCCGCTCCAGATGAAAATATTGCTCACTGGAAGCTAAATAAGGCTGACAGGACTGCTTTTAAGGAAACGGGCTTTAAAAAACTCACAACAACCAACTTCCAAGGTATACCAGACCCAATAGCCCTCTTCAGCGAAACACTTCATAAAATAGCTGAAGACACCATTCCCAAAACCTCGACCAATCTCAAAATACAAAAGAAGCCATGGTTTAACGATGAATGCCGTGAGGCCGTACAACAACGAAAACAGGCTCAGCGAGAACTCCAAATACATCCTACTCCAGGAAATATCCTCAAATATAAACAAGTGCGAGCACAGACCCGCCGCACAATACGAACAACAAAAAGGGAATCCTGGAGAAACTATGTCTCCAAACTTGGAAATAAAACAACAACTAAGAAAACGTGGCGAGCCATACAGAAGATCAGTGGGAAAAAAGCAAACAACAGCATAAACCACCTGATCCATGAAAACACAACCCTCACCGAACCAGTGCAAATAGCCAATACCTTGTCGAAAGCCTTTGCAACAAATTCTTCCTCAAAACATTACACGGCTAAATTCCAAAGATACAAGGCGGTTAGTGAGAGGAAAAAACTCAATTTCAAATCCAAAAATGATGAATATTGCAATAGCCTCTTCTCCATAGAGGAACTCCAGTCTGCCCTGAGGAAAACTAACAACACTTCTCCAGGGCCAGACAATATCCCATACCAATTCCTGAAACAACTACCCGATACATCCTTGGAACTTCTTCTCGACATATTCAACTTCATTTGGCAAACCGGGCAAATACCCCCATCGTGGAAAAAGGCGATAGTCATTCCTATCCCTAAGCCTGGGAAGGATCACACCAATCCTTCTTCCTACCGACCAATAGCTCTTACAAGTTGTATATGTAAAACACTAGAAAAGATGATAAATAACCGCCTTACCTATGTTCTGGAAACAAATAATATCATCACTAAGTTCCAGAGTGGCTTTCGACAAAACAGAAATACCACCGATAATTTAATACGATTGGAGACCTATATACGCGAGGCATTCATCAAAAAAGAACACGTGGTGGCAGTATTATTTGACCTTGAAAAGGCATATGACACCACATGGAAATATGGTATTTTAAAAGACCTCCATGATATGGGACTCAGAGGTCATATGCCAAATTTTATTCAAGAATTCCTAAACAGACGTCTATTTCAGACAAGGGTCGGAACAACCCTCTCCGAAGTATACGATCAGAAGATGGGGGTTCCCCAAGGCAGTATCCTATCTGTAACCCTTTTTAGTATTAAAATCAACAGCACCATAAAATGTCTCACTAATAACATAGATCCCTCTCTATTTGTTGATGATTTTTTGGCCTGTTTCAGGTCCAAACATATGCACACAATAGAAAGGCAACTACAAATGAACCTCAATAAGTTACAACAATGGTGCGATGAGAATGGATTTAAATTTTCAAAAACTAAAACAGTGTGTATGCACTTCTGTCAACTCCGGAAACTCCATCCGGAACCTGAACTTAAAATGAATGGGGATCAAATACCAGTTGTGCCAGAAACAACATTTTTCGGCCTTTTATTCGGTAAAAAACTGACTTTTATACCCCATATCAAACAATTAAAACAGAAATGTACCAAAGCACTTAATATAATTAAAGTGCTATCTAATACAGAATGGGGAACAGAAAGAGAGACATTATCAAATATCTACAGAGCCCTGATACGGTCACGGCTGGATTATGGGTCGATGATTTACGGATCAGCACGCAAATCATATTTGCAGATGCTGGACCGTGTGCACAACCAAGCACTTCGTTTATGTCTGGGAGCTTTCCGCACATCTCCTGCGGAAAGCCTGTACGTGGAGTCTGCTGAGCCATCTCTATACTACCGTAGAGATAAATTAGCACTACAATACGCACTTAAGCTCAAAACAAATCCCAATAATCCTACCTTTCAAGACGTATTCCATCCAAAGTTTACAACACTATTTGAAAACAAACCAAAGACAACACCTACCTTTGGAATTCGAGTCAATAACCTTTTGACAAGATACAATATCAATTTCAACGATATACGAACCTGGCATCTTCCAGAAATCCCACCATGGGAAATCGAATCTCCAAAAGTTCTGTTAGAACTAGCAACTTACAACAAATCTGACACAGACCCATCACAATTTATAGAACTTAAACATACTATTCACAATCAACACCCCAACCATTTCTCTATATATACCGATGGCTCAAAGGACTCCCACAGGGTGGCTGCTGCGGCGGTGGCTGGTGAACACCAGTGCAGCAGCCGCCTCCCGGACCAATGCTCTATATACACCGCGGAAGCGGTGGCTCTAGTGATGGCACTTGAATATGTAGAGCAATCGCTACATGACAGCTTTATCATATACTCAGATTCCCTATCATGTATAGAAGCCATAGAACATCAAAAATATGAACATCCCTTGATACAGGATATATTGATAAAATGTCATTATTTAATATGCAATGGAAAGACGGTAGTGTTCTGCTGGATCCCTAGCCATATAGGCATAGAGGGCAACAGTCTAGCAGACACTGCCGCCAAAGAGGCTCTGAATGGCGACGTCCTTCCAGTCCAGATTCCATACTCGGACTTGAAGCCGTACATCCAACATGAAATTACTAGAAATTGGCAGTCGTCCTGGGACGAGCAATCCTCCAACAAATTGCAACGGCTTCAGCCTACTGTGGGTACCAAACGGCCAAGAATCCGCGGTAGGCGGAGGGACGTTGTCATTCAGAGACTCCGAATTGGACATACGTACCTTACCCATTGCTATCTCCTCAAAGGAGAACCACCTCCCGAATGTGTTCCCTGTCAGGAACCCCTGACTGTGGAGCACATTCTGTTGAGGTGTGTTGACTTTCAACAAACAAGGGATCAATATTACAGAGCAGAAATATGAAAGAACTATTTAATAATATACCACAGCAACAGATTTTAGATTATTTATCTGCAATAAATCTAGTCAAGTGCATATGATATATCTAATCAACGTTTACAGCCAAACAGTGCAAAAGATTTTAGATCATTTATCTACAATAAATCTAGTCAAATGTATATGATATATTCAACGTTTACTGCCAAACAGTGCATTTTGCTGTAATTATTAATCTCAAAAGCTTGGTTTTAAAAACCAACTCATGGTTTTATATTCTGACAATTTCTTGTCTTGATCGTTTCACCATTCTTCACTTACATGATTTAATGACGATCTGCTCAATGATATTACTTGATATCCTCAGGGTTTTATTGATCTATGGGATTCCACAAAGACTGCATTCATGGTTATATTCATATCACATGTATTGATTTTCAGGGTTTTAATATTGACTAATATTGACCAATATGGCACGATATAGCCTTCCAGGCTGAAAGTGCCGTTAAGCCCCAATCAAATCAAATCAAATCACGGGTGAGGTCAGCATATAAGTCCATAATATAGGATAGGCTTGAACGGGACCTTTCAGCATATAAGGGTATTTTGTGCCATGCTAATAAATGTCAAGCAACATGATGAAAGTGAAATTTGGAATCAAATTGTTGTTGCTAACGCCATGAGAGTCAGTAGTAAAGAGACCGATGGCTTCGTTTTCATATCAGACGGATACCGTTTTTAACATATGGAAATGTTTTCTGTTAATTGCATCGTTATTGTAAATGACACACAGGGGATAACAATCTACTGATGAAGTTTTTTTAATACATCCGTATGATATTGTTGAAATCTTGCTCAATTTGGGTCGGGCCGCAATTGAAATGTATAATTAACAAAGAAAAGCAAATCGTTAGCAGAGCGTGGTTTCGATCCACGGACCTCTGGGTTATGGGCCCAGCACGCTTCCACTGCGCCACTCTGCTCCAACTGCCACGTCGACATTCAATTCTGAACTAATCAGTTCACCGCTAAGATCATCAGTAGCTCACGGGTGCGGTCAGCATATAAGTCCATATTATAGAATTGGTTTGAACCCGATCTTTCATCATATAAAGGTATTTTGTGCCATGCTAATAAATGTCAAGCAACATGATGAAAGTGAAATTTGGAATCCAATTGTTCTTGCTAACGCCATGAGCGTCAGTAATAAAGAGACCGATGGCTTCGTTTTCATATCAGACGGATACCATTTTTAATATGTGGAAATGTTTTCTGTTAATTGCATCGTTATTATACATGACACACAGGGGATAACAATCAACTGATGAAGTTTTTTTAATACATCCGGATGATATTGTTGAAATCTTGCTCAATTTGGGTCGGGCCGCAATTGAAATATATAATTAACTAAGAAAAGCAAATCGTTAGCAGAGCGTGGTTTCGATCCACGGACCTCTGGGTTATGGGCCCAGCACGCTTCCACTGCGCCACTCTGCTCCAACTGCCACGTCGCCATTCAATTCTGAACCAGTCAGTGCAACCATGGATGACGTAATCAAGTGAAATACTCAAATGGTGTTGGCCACGCCTTCAAGTAGAGGCAAAAATTCGATGTGACTAATCGCAAATTACTTTGAGCGACGGGCATACGAAGCGTATGAATGTTACAAAAGAAGAGCAAAATGCCAGTGCTGCGGGTGAGGCTCGAACTCACAACCTCCGCATCTCTCGCAGCGAGCCAGACCCGCGCCAAAGCGGGCTGGAAATACTGTCTATAAGTACGGCGCGCTAACCGATTGTGCCACCGGGGCTGACCTGCGACTGACCATAAAGAAGGCTAAGCAACTCACGCGTGGGGTCAAAATATCGTTTGTATGCGATCTGGTTGGATCCAGATAACACTTTCTGTATCATAAGAGTCAAGTATTATTCAGTGTTTTTGTTTTATACAATCGTTTGGAACCCTGTCAATGCCGATTAGTTTCCAGACTTCTAAAAAATTTCCTTCTATTCTTGATTAATTTTCAGTTTGGTTTAGATCCCATTTGAAATGGATATTTAAAAACAATATTTAGCAGAGCGTGGTTTCGATCCACGGACCTCTGGGTTATGGGCCCAGCACGCTTCCACTGCGCCACTCTGCTCCATCTGCCAAGTCAACATTCAATTCTGAACTAATCAGTTACCCGGTGAATTTATTAGCATCTCAGGGGTGAGGTCAACATATATGTCAATAGGATCGAGTGCCAGGGAATTTCGTGCTATGCTAATATATGTCAAGCAACGTGATGAGAGTCACATTTGGAATCAAATTGTTGTTGCTAACGCCATGAGAGTCAGTAGTTAAGAAACCGATGGCTGGCTTTTCATATCAGACGGATACCGCTTTTAACATGTGGAAATGTTTGCTGTTAAATGCATCGTTATTATACATAACAGACAGAGGATAACAATCCACTAACAAAGTTTTTTAATACATCCGTATGATATTGTTGATATCTTGCTCAATTTGGGTCGGGCTGCAATTGAAATGTATAATTAACAAAGAAAAAAAAGTTCGTTAGCAGAGCGTGGTTTCGATCCACGGACCTCTGGGTTATGGGCCCAGCACGCTTCCACTGCGCCACTCTGCTCCAACTGCCACATCGACATTCAATTCTGAACTAATCAGTTCACCGCTGAGATCATCGGTAGCTCACGGGTGAGGTCAGCATATAAGTCCATAATATAGGATTGGCTTGAACGGGAAGTTTCAGCATATGAGGGTATTTTGTGCCATGCTAATAAATGTCAAGCAACATGATGAAAGTAAAATTTGGAATCAAATTGTTGTTGCTAACGCCATGAGAGTCAGTAGTAAAGTGACCGATGGCTTCGTTTCCATATCAGACGGATACCGTTTTTAACATGTGGAAATGTTTTCTGTTAATTGCACCGTTATTATACATGACACACAGGGGATAACAATCTACTGATGAAGTTTTTTTAATACATCCGTATGATATTGTTGATATCTTGCTCAATTTGGGTCGGGCTGCAATTGAAATGTATAATTAACAAAGAAAAAAATGTTCGTTAGCAGAGCGTGGTTTCGATCCACGGACCTCTGGGTTATGGGCCCAGCACGCTTCCACTGCGCCACTCTGCTCCAACTGCCACGTCGACATTCAATTCTGAACTAATCAGTTCACCGCTGAGATCATCAGTAGCTCACGGGTGAGGTCAGCATATAAGTCCATAATATAGGATTGGCTTGGACGGGACCTTTCAGCATATAAGGGTATTTTGTGCCATGCTAATAAATGTCAAGCAACATGATGAAAGTGAAATTATGAATCAAATTGTTGTTGCTAACACCATGAGAGTCAGTAGTTAAGAGACCGATGGCTTCGTTTTCATGTCAGACGGATACCGTTTTTAACATGTGGAAATGGTTTCTGTTAATTGCATCGTTATTGTGCATGACACAGAGGGGATAACAATCTACTGATGAAGTTTTTTTTAATACATCCGTATGATATTGTTGAAATCTTGCTCAATTTGGGTCGGGCCGCAATTGAAATGTATAGTTAACAAAGAAAACCTAATCATTAGCAGAGCGTGGTTTCGATCCACGGACCTCTGGGTTATGGGCCTAGCACGCTTCCACTGCGCCACTCTGCTCCAATTGCCAAGTCAAGATACAATTCTGAACCAGTCAGTGCAACCATGGATGACGTAATCAAGTGAAATACTCAAATGGTGTTGGCCACGCCTTCAAGTAGAGGCAAAAATTCAATGTGACTAATATCGCAAATTACTTTGAGCGACGGGCATACGAAGCGCATGAATGTTACAAAAGAAGAGCAAAATGCCAGTGCTCCGGGTGAGGCTCGAACTCACAACCTCCGCATCTCTCGCAGCGAGCCAGACCCGCACCAAAACGGGCTGGAAATACTGTCTATAAGTACGGCGCGCTAACCGATTGTGCCACCGGGGCTGACCTGCGATTGACGATAAAGAAGGCTAAGCAACTCACGCGTGGGGTCAAAATATCGTTTGTATGCGATCTGGTTGGATCCAGATAACACTTTCTCTTTCATAAGAGTCAAGTATTATTCAGTGTTTTTGTTTAATACAATCGTTTGGAACCTTGTCAATGCCGATTAGTTTCCAGACTTCTAAAAAATTGACTTCTATTCTTGAAAAATTGTTCAGTTTGGTTTAGATCGCATTTGCAATGGATATTTAAAAACAATATTTAGCAGAGCGTGGTTTCGATCCACGGACCTCTGGGTTATGGGCCCAGCACGCTTCCACTGCGCCACTCTGCTCCAACTTCCAAGTCAACATACAATTCTGAACCAGTCAGTGCAACCATGGATGACGTAATCAAGTGAAATACTCAAATGGTGTTGGCCACGCCTTCAAGTGGAGGGAAAAATTCAATGTGACTAATATCGCAAATTACTTTGAGCGACGGGCATACGAAGCGTATGAATGTTACAAAAGAAGAGCAAAATGCCAGTGCTCCGGGTGAGGCTCGAACTCACAACCTCCGCATCTCTCGCAGCGAGCCAGAACCGCGCCAAAGCGGGCTGGAAATACTGTCTATAAGTACGGCGCGCTAACCGATTGTGCCACCGGGGCTGACCTGCGATTGTCGATCAAGAAGGCTAAGCAACTCACGCGTGGGGTCAAAATATCGTTTGTATGCGATCTGGTTGGATCCAGATAACACTTTCTCTTTCATAAGAGTTAGGTATTATTCAGTGTTTTTGTTTAATACAATCGTTTGGAACCCTGTCAATGCCGATTAGTTTCCAGATTTCTAAAAAAATTACTTCTATTCTTGATAAATTGTTCAGTTTGGTTTAGATCGCATTTGAAATGGATATTTAAAAACAATATTTAGCAGAGCGTGGTTTCGATCAACGGACCTCTGGGGAATGGGCCCAGCACGCTTCCACTGCGCCACTCTGCTCCAACTGCCACATCAACATTCAATTCTGAACTAATCAGTTCGCCGCGGAGATCATCAGCAGCTCACGGGGGAGGTCAACATGTATGTCCACAATATAGGATTGGCTTGAACGGGACCTTTCAGCATATAAGGGTATTTTGTGCCATGCTAATAAATGTCAAGCAACATGATGAGAGTGAAATTTGGAATCAAATTGTTGTTGCTAACGCCATGAGAGTCAGTAGTTAAGAAACCGATGGCTGGCTTTTCATATCAGACGGATACCGCTTTTAACATGTGGAAATGTTTGCTGTTAAATGCATCGTTATGATACATAACAGACAGAGGATAACAATCCACTAACAAAGTTTTTTATTACATCCGTATGATATTGTTGATATCTTGCTCAATTTGGGTCGGGCTGCAATTGAAATGTATAATTAACAAAGAAAAAACAGTTCGTTAGCAGAGCGTGGTTTCGATCCACGGACCTCTGGGTTATGGGCCCAGCACGCTTCCACTGCGCCACTCTGCTCCAACTGACACGTCAACATTCAATTCTGAACTAATCAGTTACCCGGTGAATTTATTAGCATCTCAGGGGTGAGGTCAACATATATGTCAATAGGATAGAGTGTCAGGGAATTTCGTGCTATGCTAATATATGTCAAGCAACGTGATGAGAGTCAAATTAGGAATCAAGTTGTTGTTGTTAACACCATGAGAGTCAGTAGTTAAGAGACCGATGGCTTCGTTTTCATATCAGACGGATACCGCTTTTAACATGTGGAAATGTTTGCTGTTAAATGCATCGTTATTATACAAAACAGACAGAGGACAACAATCTACCGATGAAGTTTTTGTATACATCCGTATGATATTGTTGATATCTTGCTCAATTTGGGTCGGGCTGCAATTGAAATGTTTAATTGACAAAGAAAAAAACGTCCGTTAGCAGAGCGTGGTTTCGATCCACGGACCTCTGGGTTATGGGCAAAGCATGCTTCCACTGCGCCACTCTGCTCCAACTGCCACGTCAACATTCAATTCTGAACTAATCAGTTCACCACTGAGATCATCAGCAGCTCACGGGTGAGGCCAACATATATGTCCATAAGATAGGATCGGCTTGAACGGGACCTTTCAGCATATAAGGGTATTTTGTGCCATGCTAATAAATGTCAAGCAACATGATGAAAGTGAAATTTGGAATCGAATTGTTGTTGCTGACGCCAAGAGAGTCAGTAGTAAAGAGACCGATGGCTTCGTTTTCATATGAGACGGATACCGTTTTTAACATGTGGAAATGTTTTCTGTTAATTGCATCGTTATTGTAAATGACACATAGGGGATAACAATCTACTGATGAAGTTTTTTTAATACATCCGTATGATATTGTTGAAATCTTACTCAATTTGGGTCAGTCCGCAATTGAAATGTATAATTAACAAAGAAAACCTAATCGTTAGCAGAGCGTGGTTCCGATCCACGGACCTCTGGGTTATGGGCCCAGCACGCTTCCACTGCGCCACTCTGCTCCAACTGCCAAGTCAACATACCATTCTGAACCAGTCAGTGCAACCATGGATGACGTAATCAAGTGAAATACTCAAATGGTGTTGGCCACGTATTCAAGTAGAGGCAAAAATTCAATGTGACTAATATCGCAAATTACTTTGAGCGACGGGCATGCGAAGCGCATGAATGTTACAAAAGAAGAGCAAAATGCCAGTGCTCCGGCTGGGGCTCGAACTCACAACCTCCGCATCTCTCGCAGCGAGCCAGACCCGCGCCAAAACGGGTTAGAAATACTGTCTATAAGTACGGCGCGCTAACCGATTGTGCCACCGGGGCTGACCTGCGATTGACGATAAAGAAGGCTAAGCAACTCACGCGTGGGGTCAAAATATCGTTTGTATGCGATCTGGTTGGATCCAGATAACACTTTCTGTATCATAAGAGTCAAGTATTATTCAGTGTTTTTGTTTTATGCAATCGTTTGGAACCCTGTCAATGCCGATTAGTTTCCAGACTTCTAAAAAATTGACATCTATTCTTGATAAATTGTTCAGTTTGGTTTAGATCGCATTTGAAATGGATATTTAAAAACAATATTTAGCAGAGCGTGGTTTCGATCCACGGACCTCTGGGTTATGGGCCCAGCACGCTTCCACTGCGCCACTCTGCTCCAACTGCCACGTCGCCATTCAATTCTGAACCAGTCAGTGCAACCATGGATGACGTAATCAAGTGAAATACTCAAATGGTGTTGGCCACGCCTTCAAGTAGAGGCAAAATTTCGATGTGACTAATCGCAAATTACTTTGAGCGACGGGCATACGAAGCGTATGAATGTTACAAAAGAAGAGCAAAATGCCAGTGCTCCGGGTGAGGCTCGAACTCACAACCTCCGCATCTCTCGCAGCGAGCCAGACCCGCGCCAAAGCGGGCTGGAAATACTGTCTATAAGTACGGCGCGCTAACCGATTGTGCCACCGGGGCTGACCTGCGATTGACGATAAAGAAGGCCAAGCAACTCACGCGTGGGGTCAAAATATCGTTTGTATGCGATCTGGTTGGATCCAGATAACACTTTCTCTTTCATAAGAGTGAAGTATTATTCAGTGTTTTTGTTTAATACAATCGTTTGGAACCTTGTCAATGCCGATTAGTTTCCAGACTTCTAAAAAATTGACTTATATTCTTGATAAATTGTTCAGTTTGGTTTAGATCGCATTTGAAATAGATATTTAAAAACAATATTTAGCAGAGCGTGGTTTCGATCCACGGACCTCTGGGTTATGGGCCCAGCACGCTTCCACTGCCCCACTCTGCTCCAACTGCCACATCAACATTCAATTCTGAACTAATCAGTTCGCCGCGGAGATCATCAGCAGCTCACGGGGGAGGTCAACATGTATGTCCACAATATAGGATTGGCTTGAACGGGACCTTTCAGCATATAAGGGTATTTTGTGCTATGCTAATAAATGTCAAGCAACATGATGAGAGTGAAATTTGGAATCAAATTGTTGTTGCTAACGCCATGAGAGTCAGTAGTTAAGAAACCGATGGCTGGCTTTTCATATCAGACGGATACCGCTTTTAACATGTGGAAATGTTTGCTGTTAAATGCATCGTTATGATACATAACAGACAGAGGATAACAATCCACTAACAAAGTTTTTTATTACATCCGTATGATATTGTTGATATCTTGCTCAATTTGGGTCGGGCTGCAATTGAAATGTATAATTAACAAAGAAAAAACAGTTCGTTAGCAGAGCGTGGTTTCGATCCACGGACCTCTGGGTTATGGGCCCAGCACGCTTCCACTGCGCCACTCTGCTCCAACTGCCACGTCGCCATTCAATTCTGAACTAATCAGTTCACCGCGGAGATCATCAGTAGCTCACGGGTGAGGTCAGCATATATGTCCATAATATAGGATTGGCTTGAACGGGACCTTTCAGCATATAAGGGTATTTTGTGCTATGCTAATAAATGTCAAGCAACATGATGAAGGTGAAATTATGAATCAAATTGTTGTTGCTAACACCATGAGAGTCAGTAGTTAAGAGACCGATGGCTGGCTTTTCATATCAGACGGATGCCGCTTTTAACATGTGGAAATGTTTTCTGTTAATTGCATCGTTATTATACATGACACACAGGGGATAACAATCTACTGATGAAGTTTTTTTAATACATCCGTATGATATTGTTGATATCTTGCTCAATTTGGGTCGGGCTGCAATTGAAATGTTTAATTAACAAAGAAAAAAAAGTTCGTTAGCAGAGCGTGGTTTCGATCCACGGACCTCTGGGTTATGGGCCCAGCACGCTTCCACTGCGCCACTCTGCTCCAACTGCCACGTCAACATTCAATTCTGAACTAATCAGTTCACCGCGGAGATCATCAGTAGCTCACGGGTGAGGTCAGCATATATGTCCATAATATAGGATTGGCTTGAACGGGACCTTTCAGCATATAAGGGTATTTTGTGCTATGCTAATAAATGTCAAGCAACATGATGAAGGTGAAATTTGGAATCAAATTGTGGTTGCTAACGCCATGAGAGTCAGTAGTAAAGAGACCGATGGCTTCGTTTTCATATCAGACGGATACCGCTTTTAACATGTGGAAATGTTTTCTGTTAATTGCATCGTTATTATACATGACACACAGGGGATAACAATCTACTGATGAAGTTTTTTTAATACATCCGTATGATATTGTTGATATCTTGCTCAATTTGGGTCGGGCTGCAATTGAAATGTATAATTAACAAAGAAAAGAAAGTTCGTTAGCAGAGCGTGGTTTCGATCCACGGACCTCTGGGTTATGGGCCCAGCACGCTTCCACTGCGCCACTCTGCTCCAACTGCCACGTCGCCATTCAATTCTGAACCAGTCAGTGCAACCATGGATGACGTAATCAAGTGAAATACTCAAATGGTGTTGGCCACGCCTTCAAGTAGAGGCAAAAATTCGATGTGACTAATCGCAAATTACTTTGAGCGACGGGCATACGAAGCGTATGAATGTTACAAAAGAAGAGCAAAATGCCAGTGTTTCGTGTGAGGCTCGAACTCACAACCTCCGCATCTCTCGCAGCGAGCCAGACCCGCGCCAAAGCGGGCTGGAAATACTGTCTACAAGTACGGCGCGCTACTTATTGTGCCACCGGGGCTGACCTGCGATTGACGATAAAGAAGGCTAAGCAACTCACGCGCGGGGTCAAAATATCGTTTGTATGCGATCTGGTTGGATCCAGATAACACGTTCTCTTTCATAAGAGTCAAGTATTATTCAGTGCTTTTGTTTAATACAATCGTTTGGAACCTTGTCAATGCCGATTAGTTTCCAGACTTCTAAAAATTGACTTATATTCTTGATAAATTGTTCAGTTTGGTTTAGATCGCATTTGCAATGGATATTTAAAAACAATATTTAGCAGAGCGCGGTTTCGATCCACGGACCTCTGGGTTATGGGCCCAGCACGCTTCCACTGCCCCACTCTGCTCCAACTGCCACATCAACATTCAATTCTGAACTAATCAGTTCGCCGCTGAGATCATCAGCAGCTCACGGGGGAGGTCAACATATATGTCCATAATATAGGATTGGCTTAAACGGGACCTTTCAGCATATAAGGGTATTTTGTGCCATGCTAATAAATGTCAAGCAACATGATGAGGGTGAAATTTGGAATCAAATTGTTGTTGCTAACGCCATGAGAGTCAGTAGTTAAGAAACCGATGGCTGGCTTTTCATATCAGACGGATACCGCTTTTAACATGTGGAAATGTTTGCTGTTAAATGCATCGTTATTATACATAACAGACAGAGGATAACAATCCACTAACAAAGTTTTTTATTACATCCGTATGATATTGTTGATATCTTGCTCAATTTGGGTCGGGCTGCAATTGAAATGTGTAATTAACAAAGAAAAAAATGTTCGTTAGCAGAGCGTGGTTTCGATCCACGGACCTCTGGGTTATGGGCCCAGCACGCTTCCACTGCGCCACTCTGCTCCAACTGCCACGTCGCCATTCAATTCTGAACCAGTCAGTGCAACCATGGATGACGTAATCAAGTGAAATACTCAAATGGTGTTGGCCACGCCTTCAAGTAGAGGCAAAATTTCGATGTGACTAATCGCAAATTACTTTGAGCGACGGGCATACGAAGCGTATGAATGTTACAAAAGAAGAGCAAAATGCCAGTGCTCCGGGTGAGGCTCGAACTCACAACCTCCGCATCTCTCCCAGCGAGCCAGACCCGCGCCAAAGCGGGCTGGAAATACTGTCTATAAGTACGACGCGCTAACCGATTGTGCCACCGGGGTTGACCTGCGATTGACGATAAAGAAGGCCAAGCAACTCACGCGTGGGGTCAAAATATCGTTTGTATGCGATCTGGTTGGATCCAGATAACACTTTCTCTTTCATAAGAGTGAAGTATTATTCAGTGTTTTTGTTTAATACAATCGTTTGGAACCTTGTCAATGCCGATTAGTTTCCAGACTTCTAAAAAATTGACTTATATTCTTGATAAATTGTTCAGTTTGGTTTAGATCGCATTTGAAATGGATATTTAAAAACAATATTTAGCAGAGCGTGGTTTCGATCCACGGACCTCTGGGTTATGGGCCCAGCACGCTTCCACTGCGCCACTCTGCTCCAACTGCCACATCAACATTCAATTCTGAACTAATCAGTTCGCCGCGGAGATCATCAGCAGCTCACGGGGGAGGTCAACATATATGTCCATAATATAGGATTGGCTTGAACGGGACCTTTCAGCATATAAGGGTATTTTGTGCCATGCTAATAAATGTCAAGCAACATGATGAGAGTGAAATTTGGAATCAAATTGTTGTTGCTAACGCCATGAGAGTCAGTAGTTAAGAAACCGATGGCTGGCTTTTCATATCAGACGGATACCGCTTTTAACATGTGGAAATGTTTGCTGTTAAATGCATCGTTATTATACATAACAGACAGAGGATAACAATCCACTAACAAAGTTTTTTATTACATCCGTATGATATTGTTGATATCTTGCTCAATTTGGGTCGGGCTGCAATTGAAATGTATAATTAACAAAGAAAAAAAAGTTCGTTAGCAGAGCGTGGTTTCGATCCACGGACCTCTGGGTTATGGGCCCAGCACGCTTCCACTGCGCCACTCTGCTCCAACTGCCACGTCAACATTCAATTCTGAACTAATCAGTTCACCGCGGAGATCATCAGTAGCTCACGGGTGATGTCAGCATATATGTCCATAATATAGGATTGGCTTGAACGGGACCTTTCAGCATATAAGGGTATTTTGTGCTATGCTAATAAATGTCAAGCAACATGATGAAAGTGAAATTATGAATCAAATTGTTGTTGCTAACACCATGAGAGTCAGTGGTTAAGAGACCGATGGCTGGCTTTTCATATCAGACGGATACCGCTTTTAACATGTGGAAATGTTTTCTGTTAATTGCATCGTTATTATACATGACACACAGGGGATAACAATCTACTGATGAAGTTTTTTTAATACATCCGTATGACATTGTTGATATCTTGCTCAATTTGGGTCGGGCTGCAATTGAAATGTATAATTAACAAAGAAAAGAAAGTTCGTTAGCAGAGCGTGGTTTCGATCCACGGACCTCTGGGTTATGGGCCCAGCACGCTTCCACTGCGCCACTCTGCTCCAACTGCCACGTCGCCATTCAATTCTGAACCAGTCAGTGCAACCATGGATGACGTAATCAAGTGAAATACTCAAATGGTGTTGGCCACGCCTTCAAGTAGAGGCAAAAATTCGATGTGACTAATCGCAAATTACTTTGAGCGACGGGCATACGAAGCGTATGAATGTTACAAAAGAAGAGCAAAATGCCAGTGCTTCGGGTGAGGCTCGAACTCACAACCTCCGCATCTCTCGCAGCGAGCCAGACCCGCGCCAAAGCGGGCTGGAAATACTGTCTATAAGTACGGCGCGCTACTTATTGTGCCACCGGGGCTGACCTGCGATTGACGATAAAGAAGGCTAAGCAACTCACGCGCGGGGTCAAAATATCGTTTGTATGCGATCTGGTTGGATCCAGATAACACGTTCTCTTTCATAAGAGTCAAGTATTATTCAGTGTTTTTGTTTAATACAATCGTTTGGAACCTTGTCAATGCCGATTAGTTTCCAGACTTCTAAAAAATTGACTTATATTCTTGATAAATTGTTCAGTTTGGTTTAGATCGCATTTGAAATGGATATTTAAAAACAATATTTAGCAGAGCGTGGTTTCGATCCACGGACCTCTGGGTTATGGGCCCAGGACGCTTCCACTGCCCCACTCTGCTCCAACTGCCACATCAACATTCAATTCTGAACTAATCAGTTCGCCGCGGAGATCATCAGCAGCTCACGGGGGAGGTCAACATATATGTCCATAATATAGGATTGGCTTGAACGGGACCTTTCAGCATATAAGGGTATTTTGTGCCATGCTAATAAATGTCAAGCAACATGATGAGGGTGAAATTTGGAATCAAATTGTTGTTGCTATCGCCATGAGAGTCAGTAGTTAAGAAACCGATGGCTGGCTTTTCATATCAGACGGATACCGCTTTTAACATGTGGAAATGTTTGCAGTTAAATGCATCGTTATTATACATAACAGACAGAGGATAACAATCCACTAACAAAGTTTTTTATTACATCTGTATGATATTGTTGATATCTTGCTCAATTTGGGTCGGGCTGCAATTGAAATGTATAATTAACAAAGAAAAAACAGTTCGTTAGCAGAGCGTGGTTTCGATCCACGGACCTCTGGGTTATGGGCCCAGCACGCTTCCACTGCGCCACTCTGCTCCAACTGCCACGTCGCCATTCAATTCTGAACCAGTCAGTGCAACCATGGATGACGTAATCAAGTGAAATACTCAAATGGTGTTGGCCACGCCTTCAAGTAGAGGCAAAATTTCGATGTGACTAATCGCAAATTACTTTGAGCGACGGGCATACGAAGCGTATGAATGTTACAAAAGAAGAGCAAAATGCCAGTGCTCCGGGTGAGGCTCGAACTCACAACCTCCGCATCTCTCGCAGCGAGCCAGACCCGCGCCAAAGCGTGCTGGAAATACTGTCTATAAGTACGACGCGCTAACCGATTGTGCCACCGGGGCTGACCTGCGATTGACGATAAAGAAGGCCAAGCAACTCACGCGTGGGGTCAAAATATCGTTTGTATGCGATCTGGTTGGATCCAGATAACACTTTCTCTTTCATAAGAGTGAAGTATTATTCAGTGTTTTTGTTTAATACAATCGTTTGGAACCTTGTCAATGCCGATTAGTTTCCAGACTTCTAAAAAATTGACTTATATTCTTGATAAATTGTTCAGTTTGGTTTAGATCGCATTTGAAATGGATATTTAAAAACAATATTTAGCAGAGCGTGGTTTCGATCCACGGACCTCTGGGTTATGGGCCCAGCACGCTTCCACTGCGCCACTCTGCTCCAACTGCCACATCGACATTCAATTCTGAACTAATCAGTTCGCCGCGGAGATCATCAGCAGCTCACGGGGGAGGTCAGCATATAAGTCCATAATATAGGATTGGCTTGAACGGGACTTTTCAGCATATAAGGGTATTTTGTGCCATGCTAATAAATGTCAAGCAACATGATGAAAGTGAAATTTGGAATCAAATTGTTGTTGCTAACGCCATGAGAGTCAGTAGTAAAGAGACCGATGGCTTCGTTTTCATATCAGACAGATACCGTTTTTAACATGTGGAAATGTTTTCTGTTAATTGCATCGTTATTATACATGACACACAGGGGATAACAATCTACTGATGAAGTTATTTTAATAAATCTGTGTGATATTGTTGAAATCTTACTCAATTTGGGTCGGGCTGCAATTGAAATGTATAATTAACAAAGAAAAGAAAGTTCGTTAGCAGAGCGTGGTTTCGATCCACGGACCTCTGGGTTATGGGCCCAGCACGCTTCCACTGCGCCACTCTGCTCCAACTGCCACGTCGCCATTCAATTCTGAACCAGTCAGTGCAACCATGGATGACGTAATCAAGTGAAATACTCAAATGGTGTTGGCCACGCCTTCAAGTAGAGGCAAAAATTCGATGTGACTAATCGCAAATTACTTTGAGCGACGGGCATACGAAGCGTATGAATGTTACAAAAGAAGAGCAAAATGCCAGTGCTTCGGGTGAGGCTCGAACTCACAACCTCCGCATCTCTCGCAGCGAGCCAGACCCGCGCCAAAGCGGGCTGGAAATACTGTCTATAAGTACGGCGCGCTAACCGATTGTGCCACCGGCGCTGACCTGCGATTGACGATAAAGAAGGCTAAGCAACTCACGCGTGGGGTCAAAATATCGTTTGTATGCGATCTGGTTGGATCCAGATAACACGTTCTCTTTCATAAGAGTCAAGTATTATTCAGTGTTTTTGTTTAATACAATCGTTTGGAACCTTGTCAATGCCGATTAGTTTCCAGACTTCTAAAAAATTGACTTATATTCTTGATAAATTGTTCAGTTTGGTTTAGATCGCATTTGAAATGGATATTTAAAAACAATATTTAGCAGAGCGTGGTTTCGATCCACGGACCTCTGGGTTATGGGCCCAGCACGCTTCCACTGCGCCACTCTGCTCCAACTGCCACATCAACATTCAATTCTGAACTAATCAGTTCGCCGCGGAGATCATCAGCAGCTCACGGGGGAGGTCAACATATATGTCCATAATATAGGATTGGCTTGAACGGGACCTTTCAGCATATAAGGGTATTTTGTGCCATGCTAATAAATGTCAAGCAACATGATGAGAGTGAAATTTGGAATCAAATTGTTGTTGCTAACGCCATGAGAGTCAGTAGTTAAGAAACCGATGGCTGGCGTTTCATATCAGACGGATACCGCTTTTAACATGTGGAAATGTTTGCTGTTAAATGCATCGTTATTATACATAACAGACAGAGGACAACAATCCACTAACAAAGTTTTTTATTACATCCGTATGATATTGTTGATATCTTGCTCAATTTGGGTCGGGCTGCAATTGAAATGTATAATTAACAAAGAAAAAAAAGTTCGTTAGCAGAGCGTGGTTTCGATCCACGGACCTCTGGGTTATGGGCCCAGCACGCTTCCACTGCGCCACTCTGCTCCAACTGCCACGTCGCCATTCAATTCTGAACCAGTCAGTGCAACCATGGATGACGTAATCAAGTGAAATACTCAAATGGTGTTGGCCACGCCTTCAAGTAGAGGCAAAATTTCGATGTGACTAATCGCAAATTACTTTGAGCGACGGGCATACGAAGCGTATGAATGTTACAAAAGAAGAGCAAAATGCCAGTGCTCCGGGTGAGGCTCGAACTCACAACCTCCGCATCTCTCGCAGCGAGCCAGACCCGCGCCAAAGCGGGCTGGAAATACTGTTTATAAGTACGACGCGCTAACCGATTGTGCCACCGGGGCTGACCTGCGATTGACGATAAAGAAGGCCAAGCAACTCACGCGTGGGGTCAAAATATCGTTTGTATGCGATCTGGTTGGATCCAGATAACACTTTCTCTTTCATAAGAGTGAAGTATTATTCAGTGTTTTTGTTTAATACAATCGTTTGGAACCTTGTCAATGCCGATTAGTTTCCAGACTTCTAAAATATTGACTTATATTCTTGATAAATTGTTCAGTTTGGTTTAGATCGCATTTGAAATGGATATTTAAAAACAATATTTAGCAGAGCGTGGTTTCGATCCACGGACCTCTGGGTTATGGGCCCAGCACGCTTCCACTGCGCCACTCTGCTCCAACTGCCACATCAACATTCAATTCTGAACTAATCAGTTCGCCGCGGAGATCATCAGCAGCTCACGGGGGAGGTCAACATATATGTCCATAATATATGATAGGTGAAAATGAGATACAACCTGCTAGCGAATCAGAAGACCAAGCCATGGCCGATATATCTAGAAAAGTGGATAATATCATTGAAATGCTTGCATGTTTACCCGAGCTTAAAGAGACAATAAGCACTATAAAATCAGATGTAGACGCATTTCGTCAACTGACCGAGCACAACAGTGCGAGGCTGGATCAACTAGAAAAAGAGAACACGTCACTGAAAGAGCGGGTAAAAACACTGAAAAAAAAAGACCCAAGCTTGACTATACAGAGCCTGGTAGCAGATAAAGACACACTTAAGACCCAAATCGTCGCAATGGAGTCATACCAGAGAAAAGAAAATTTAATCTTTCACGGAATACCAGAGTTAGCATGGGGCCAGGAAAACTGTGCGCGAGTAATTAAGGACATAATGCTGAACGAGCTCAAGATAGACGACGTATCCGAAGTTAAAATACAGCGCTGCCATAGGCTAGGCCCAAACCCCTCCCCTACTGCGCAGCACAAAAGGTCGCGACCGATAATCGCCCGATTCGCCTTCTTCGAAGATCGTGAACGGGTATGGTCAAAGAAGAAGATGTTACGCGGCTCGCGGCTTTACATCGACGAAGACTTCCCCAAGTCTATCCAAGATGAACGCCGTAAGCTGCTGCCAATGATGCGGGCGGCCAGGGCGGACGGAGCACGAGCGGCTGTCTTCGGCAACAAGCTTCTCATCAACAGCAAGAGCTACACCATCGACAGCCTGAACGATCTACCGGAAGCATGGAGACAGCAGCAAGATACGCGAAACGTCCATACACGGTATAGAGATGGGCAATCGCCAGGTGACTCTCTCGGATCTCTCCGTTAAATTTTTGGTTGCACTTTTGAAACGGTCCCTTAAGAAATCGAAGCTGTTTTTTCGTGTTCACGCAAAGGCCCGAATCGTGTCTATTTCACTACTAATGTGTTACTCGCGTATGTTCGCCATCCTCAGGCCAGTCTTCCCAGCGAGGTCGCATATTTGTTGGTTATCGAGCTATCGAAATGTATCACTTTTGGCCTCTACAGGTATTCCGCCTGTGACAAGCACTACAGGCATACTTGCGTCCACCTTGAGTCATTCACATGTTGAATGTGGTAATGAGCTTGTTAACTGCAAAATGTGTAGATTTCACCAAAAGCTACGCGTGTGTTGGCCCTGCGTAAATTGAGTTTGCATCTCGTGTTTCTCAGCCCGCCATCACGCTCCACCCGATATGACGCATATTGATCTAATTTCGCCCCCTCCCGTTCTTCCCCATCCTCTTGGTGTTTATGATAGAATGTTACCTAACTTTCAACAGAAACCCATTTGCACTATACTACTTTTATTTAAACTTCGTAAAACCCCGAATATGGCATGGCATAATGAAAAATGTGAAATGCGAAAGCGCGCATCTGGCACGGTGTTAACACAATCGGTGCAGCGTCAGAAATAACAATTGCCTGTTTAAATGTGAGAGGCATAGGTTCGGCATTAAAACGCTGTGATGTACTGGCTTGGCTTAAGGACAAGTCATTATCAGTATACTGTATACAAGATGTTCATATAAGCCCTGAAATAGAGCGTTCACTCCGAGATTTCTGGCCTGGCGATTATTATGTAAACTCCCCATCGTCACAAGCGAGGGGTGTAGCCATACTGTTGTCAAAAGGTATAGACTATACTCTGCATGGTCAATACAAGGATGAGAATGGGAATCTTTTAGTGCTCGATCTTACGTTAAAGGAATATCGATTTACTCTGGTTAGTGTATATGGACCGAACAGTGATACGCCATCGTTCTATGCAAATCTACAACAACAGATAGAAAACTTTGGTAACGCAAGTGTCATAATATGTGGGGATTGGAATATGGTATTAGACTTTAAGAGGGATACGAGGGGATACAAGAGAGAAAATAACAAAAAGGCCAAAGAAACCGTCTTATCGCTCATAGAAACTTTAGATGTTGTTGATTGCTGGCGAGTACAACACCCAAATAGCCATCGGTATACTTGGACAAACCAACAGCGAAAGTCTCAGAGAGCCAGACTAGACTTTTTCTTGATGTCCTCAGACATCTTTGCTCTCTGTGAAAAGACAGATATCATGTCGGGTTACCGCACTGATCACTCGCTGGTGACCGTAACGATTAACTTCCAGTGTACCCCCAGGGGAAAGGGCTTTTGGAAGCTTAATGTGTCCCTATGCATGACCCCGAGTATGCTGTGGTGGTGAAAAAATGCATTAGAGATCTTGAGGAACAGTATTGTGTATCAAACACCATTGTATGTGACCAAACGCGTGAGAAAGTAGAATTTGTAATTAATGATCAACTGTTTTGGGAAATGCTGAAGATGGAAATTAGAGGGCGAACTATTAGCTATAGCGCACATAAGAAAAAAAAGACGGTACGAGAAGAGGAGGGTCTCGAGAAGCGAATAAACGAATTAAATAGAGTAGTTGACAACGTAAGCTCCGGGTCAGATGAACAGAATGAACTGCAAGAACTAAAAGATCAGCTTGAGAAAATCAGAATTGGGAAAACGCGGGGTATTTTAGTTAGGGCAAGGGCAAATTACTATGAAGCCGGAGAAAAACCTTCACGGTATTTTTGCAGTTTGGAAAAAAAAACTACGTAAACAAACAAATAAACAGAATTATTGTCGACGGGAAGGAAATAATACGCAAAGAAGATATCCTCAACGAGCAAATGCACTTTTACAACAGACTCTATTCGAATTGTGATCGTGCAGAGGGATGTGATTTTGCCACCTTTTTAAACCCCCATAATGTCGTACCATTGCACGTATCTGAAAGGGAGAAATGTGACGCACCATTAAGTTGTGACGAAATAAAGGAGGCAATAAAGGGATCGAAAAATAATAAATCCCCAGGTAATGATGGATTACCGGTAGAATTTTACAAATTTTTTTGGAAGGATTTAGGTCATTACCTGATGCCGAGTTTTACGCGTGCTTTCGAGTCCGGTTCTCTTTCCATAACACAGAAACAAGGTGTCATCACGTGTCTCCCAAAAGGCGACAGACAGAGGGAACTGCTTAAAAACTGGCGACCTATCTCGTTATTAAACGCTGATTACAAGGTTTTATCCGGAGCTATCGCCGCTAGGCTGAAAACGGTATTGAGTAGAATAATTAGTCAGGATCAAAAAGGGTTTTTAAAGGGTAGATATATAGGAGAAAACATTAGATTGGTATACGATATGATGCACTACTTAGTCCAACATAGCCGTACTGGCATCCTACTCCTAATAGACTTCGAAAAAGCATTTGACACCCTAAGCTGGCAATATATCAAGCAAGTACTTGAAAGCTATGATTTCGGCACTACTTTCAGAAAGTGGTTCAGTATACTGTATAACGAATGTTCAAGCTGTGTGATAAACAACGGCCACTTTTCGAAGTTCTTCTCACTTGGTAGAGGCTGTAGACAAGGCGACCCCCTGTCGCCGTATATATTCATTCTGGCTATCGAACCTCTAGCCATGCGCATTAAGCAAGACGCACAAATAAAGGGTATTAAGGTAAATAAAAACGAGTACAAAATCGGACAATACGCGGACGATACTTTTATGTTTTTAGATGGGTCAGAGGTTTCGTTAAGAAGAACATTCTATGTGTTGCATGAGTTTAAAGTGTGCTCAGGCCTGGCAGTAAATGTCGAGAAAACCAAAGTAATAAGACTGGGTAAACAGATCCAGACCCACCATAGAATCTGCCCAGACATGCCCCTGACCTGGGTTGAAGAATTTAAGTTACTTGGAATCACATTCACGGTTGATATGAAAGACATGGTTAACCGAAACTATAATGGGAAAATGGTAGCATTCCAGAGTGTATTAAATGTGTACAGTAAGCGTAAACTTTCACTTCGAGGAAAAGTGACAGTAGTTAAAACAATGGCTATTCCTAAACTGATAGATGTTGTGTCGGTTCTACCGTCGCCGCAGCCAAGTTTCATCGAACAGGTTACCAAAATTATACGATCATTTATATGGAATTCAGGCTCACCTAAGATTGCCTATAATAAAATGGTTCAGACAGAAGAAAATGGTGGAATTAACTTAACCCACATTCCATTTTTGTTGCACGCGCTAAAGATTTCGTGGGTGAAAAGACTTGTCACGTCAGAAGGCGCTTGGCAAGACCTGTTCTCTACCACCATATGTAATGAGAAGTCACTGTGTTGGCAACTGGATCCAATATCTTTGAAGTGCTTTATGACGCTGTCGAACCCTTTTTGGCGTGATGTATTTAAAGCGTGGTACCGGTTTAGATCGATCGGGGACAGTACAGATGTCCGAACATATCCACTTTGGAACACGCAGTTTCTAAGTCACTCTAACCTTGTTACTAGGAAAGCAGAATTTATTAACGCAGGGGTCATATTCTATAACGATGTTATTGATGATATGGGTCGTGTTTTAGGATGGCAAGACTTCAAACAGGCTTTTGGAATCAAGCTAAATTTTGCCGATTTCTACAGTTTAACCCATTCACTACCAAGAAGCTGGAGAGTTGAGAGTTTGGAAAAGGCGTCTAAATTACAAGAGGTAGGGTGTACTGAACTACAGGCTGTGTTAATATCAAAGCGGGTATGCAATATTGTGTATCAACGCTTGATCCTTGAATTGTGTCCGGTGAGAAATAATGAAACAAAGTGGGAAACCTCGCTAGGAAAAAAAATTACTCCTGAAGAATGGAGAGGTTTTTATACTGTTGCGAAGACAAGTACAGTTGATGAACGGCTCAGGAGCTTCCAATATAAGCTTCTCCAACGATGTTTGTCCACCAATACTTACCTAAAAAAATGTAATCTAGCAGAAGACGAGAGTTGTACGTTTTGTAATAGTGCCGTCGAAACACTTGAACATTTATTCTTTCATTGTCCATATGTGAAGCAACTGTGGCACTCACTTGCGATTTGGTTTGAGGCGCAATCTGGTTTCCGCATATGGCAGTTACTATCGTTAACCACGGTAATGTTTGGTGTAAGCAAGTCTACAAAACACCGTCTGTTAAACCATATTATAATCATTGTCAAAAGCTATATATTCTCGTGCAAGTGTAAGGAAACAAAACCTAGGGTACAAAATGCTTTAAGAATTATAAGATACTATTATAATATAGAAAAATGCGTCATTCAGCAGAAACCGTCTTACAGCAAACAGATATTTAATGATAAGTGGAAATGTCTCTTTCATTAACCATTGTTCCTTATGGGGATAGATCCTCTCCCGGTAGCGTGTGTTTGTCTGCCTCGTATATAAAATGATTATGTATCAACGTATCGATGTCACTTCTCACGATTGTAACGTATGCCATGCCATATTGTCACAATAAATGAAAATTTATTAAAAAAAAAAAAAAAAAAAAAAAAAAAAATATAGGATTGGCTTGAACGGGACCTTTCAGCATATAAGGGTATTTTGTGCCATGCTAATAAATGTCAAGCAACATGATGAGAGTGAAATTTGGAATCAAATTGTTGTTGCTAACGCCATGAGAGTCAGTAGTTAAGAAACCGATGGCTGGCTTTTCATATCAGACGGATACCGCTTTTAACATGTGGAAATGTTTGCTGTTAAATGCATCGTTATTATACATAACAGACAGAGGATAACAATCCACTAACAAAGTTTTTTATTACATCCGTATGATATTGTTGATATCTTGCTCAATTTGGGTCGGGCTGCAATTGAAATGTATAATTAACAAAGAAAAAAAAGTTCGTTAGCAGAGCGTGGTTTCGATCCATGGACCTCTGGGTTAGGGGCCCAGCACGCTTCCACTGCCCCACTCTGCTCCAACTGCCACATCAACATTCAATTCTGAACTAATCAGTTCGCCGCGGAGATCATCAGCAGCTCACGGGGGAGGTCAACATATATGTCCATAATAAAGGATTGGCTTGAACGGGACCTTTCAGCATATAAGGGTATTTTGTGCCATGCTAATAAATGTCAAGCAACATGATGAGGGTGAAATTTGGAATCAAATTGTTGTTGCTAACGCCATGAGAGTCAGTAGTAAAGAGACCGATGGCTTCGTTTTCATATCAGACAGATACCGTTTTTAACATGTGGAAATGTTTTCTGTTAATTGCATCGTTATTATACATGACACACAGGGGATAACAATCTACTGATGAAGTTATTTTAATAAATCTGTGTGATATTGTTGATATCTTGCTCAATTTGGGTCGGGCTGCAATTGAAATGTATAATTAACAAAGAAAAAAAAGTTCGTTAGCAGAGCGTGGTTTCGATCCACGGACCTCTGGGTTATGGGCCCAGCACGCTTCCACTGCGCCACTCTGCTCCAACTGCCACGTCAACATTCAATTCTGAACTAATCAGTTCACCGCGGAGATCATCAGTAGCTCACGGGTGAGGTCAGCATATATGTCCATAATATAGGATTGGCTTGAACGGGACCTTTCAGCATATAAGGGTATTTTGTGCTATGCTAATAAATGTCAAGCAACATGATGAAGGTGAAATTATGAATCAAATTGTTGTTGCTAACACCATGAGAGTCAGTAGTTAAGAGACCGATGGCTGGCTTTTCATATCAGACGGATACCGCTTTTAACATGTGGAAATGTTTTCTGTTAATTGCATCGTTATTATACATGACACACAGGGGATAACAATCTACTGATGAAGTTTTTTTAATACATCCGTATGATATTGTTGATATCTTGCTCAATTTGGGTCGGGCTGCAATTGAAATGTTTAATTAACAAAGAAAAGAAAGTTCGTTAGCAGAGCGTGGTTTTGATCCACGGGCCTCTGGGTTATGGGCCCAGCACGCTTCCACTGCGCCACTCTGCTCCAACTGCCACGTCGCCATTCAATTCTGAACCAGTCAGTGCAACCATGGATGACGTAATCAAGTGAAATACTCAAATGGTGTTGGCCACGCCTTCAAGTAGAGGCAAAAATTCGATGTGACTAATCGCAAATTACTTTGAGCGACGGGCATACGAAGCGTATGAATGTTACAAAAGAAGAGCAAAATGCTAGTGCTTCGGGTGAGGCTCGAACACACAACCTCCGCATCTCTCGCAGCGAGCCAGACCCGCGCCAAAGCGGGCTGGAAATACTGTCTATAAGTACGGCGCGCTACTTATTGTGTCACCGGGGCTGACCTGCGATTGACGATAAAGAAGGCTAAGCAACTCACGCGCGGGGTCAAAATATCGTTTGTATGCGATCTGGTTGGATCCAGATAACACGTTCTCTTTCATAAGAGTGAAGTATTATTCAGTGTTTTTGTTTAATACAATCGTTTGGAACCTTGTCAATGCCGATTAGTTTCCAGACTTCTAAAAAATTGACTTATATTCTTGATAAATTGTTCAGTTTGGTTTAGATCGCATTTGAAATGGATATTTAAAAACAATATTTAGCAGAGCGTGGTTTCGATCCACGGACCTCTCGGTTATGGGCCCAGCACGCTTCCACTGCGCCACTCTGCTCCAACTGCCACATCAACATTCAATTCTGAACTAATCAGTTCGCCGCGGAGATCATCAGCAGCTCACGGGGGATGTCAACATATATGTCCATAATATAGGATTGGCTTGAACGGGACCTTTCAGCATATAAGGGTGTTTTGTGCCATGCTAATAAATGTCAAGGAACATGATGAGAGTGAAATTTGGAATCAAATTGTTGTTGCTAACGCCATGAGAGTCAGTAGTTAAGAAACCGATGGCTGGCTTTTCATATCAGACGGATACCGCTTTTAACATGTGGAAATGTTTGCTGTTAAATGCATCGTTATTATACATAACAGACAGAGGATAACAATCCACTAACAAAGTTTTTTATTACATCCGTATGATATTGTTGATATCTTGCTCAATTTGGGTCCGGCTGCAATTGCAATGTATAATTAACAAAGAAAAAAAAGTTCGTTAGCAGAGCGTGGTTTCGATCCACGGACCTCTGGGTTATGGGCCCAGCACGCTTCCACTGCGCCACTCTGCTCCAACTGCCATGTCGCCATTCAATTCTGAACCAGTCAGTGCAACCATGGATGACGTAATCAAGTGAAATACTCAAATGGTGTTGGCCACGCCTTCAAGTAGAGGCAAAATTTCGATGTGACTAATCGCAAATTACTTTGAGCGACGGGCATACGAAGCGTATGAATGTTACAAAAGAAGAGCAAAATGCCAGTGCTCCGGGTGAGGCTCGAACTCACAACGTCCGCATCTCTCGCAGCGAGCAAGACCCGCGCCAAAGCGGGCTGGAAATACTGTCTATAAGTACGGCGCGCTAACCGATTGTGCCACCGGGGCTGACCTGCGATTGACGATAAAGAAGGCCAAGCAACTCACGCGTGGGGTCAAAATATCGTTTGTATGCCATCTGGTTGGATCCAGATAACACTTTCTCTTTCATAAGAATGAAGTATTATTCAGTGTTTTTGTTTAATACAATCGTTTGGAACCTTGTCAATGCCGATTAGTTTCCAGACTTCTAAAAAATTGACTTATATTCTTGATAAATTGTTCAGTTTGGTTTAGATCGCATTTGAAATGGATATTTAAAAACAATATTTAGCAGAGCGTGGTTTCGATCCACGGACCTCTGGGTTATGGGCCCAGCACGCTTCCACTGCGCCACTCTGCTCCAACTGCCACGTCGACATTATATTCTGAACTAATCAGTTCGCCGCGGAGATCATCAGCAGCGCACGGGGGAGGTCAGCATATAAGTCCATAATATAGGATTGGCTTGAACGGGACTTTTCAGCATATAAGGGTATTTTGTGCCGTGCTAATAAATGTCAAGCAACATGATGAAAGTGAAATTTGGAATCAAATTGTTGTTGCTAACGCCATGAGAGTCAGTAGTAAAGAGACCGATGGCTTCGTTTTCATATCAGACAGATACCGTTTTTAACATGTGGAAATGTTTTCTGTTAATTGCATCGTTATTATACATGACACACAGGGGATAACAATCTACTGATGAAGTTATTTTAATAAATCTGTGTGATATTGTTGAAATCTTACTCAATTTGGGCCGGGCCGCAATTGAAATGTATAATTAACAAAGAAAAGCAAATCGTTAGCAGAGCGTGGTTTCGATCCACTGACCTCTGGGTTATGGGCCCAGCAGGTTTCCACTGCGCCACTCTGCTCCAACTGCCAAGTCAACATACAATTCTGAACTAATTAGTTACCCGGTGAATTTATTAGCATCTCAGGGGTGAGGTCAACATATATGTCAATAGGATAGAGTGCCAGGGAATTTCGTGCTATGCTAATATATGTCAAGCAACATGATGAGAGTGAAATTTGGTATCAAATTGTTGTTGCTAACGCCATGAGAGTCAGTAGTTAAGAAACCGATGGCTGGTTTTTCATATCAGACGGATACCGCTTTTAACATGTGGAAATGTTTGCTGTTAAATGCATCGTTATTATACATAAGAGACAGAGGATAACAATCCACTAACAAAGTTTTTTAATACATCCGTATGATATTGTTGATATCTTGCTCAATTTGGGTCGGGCTGCAATTGAAATGTATAATTAACAAAGAAAAAAAAGTTCGTTAGCAGAGCGTGGTTTCGATCCACGGACCTCTGGGTTATGGGCCCAGCACGCTTCCACTGCGCCACTCTGCTCCAACTGCCACGTCGACATTCAATTCTGAACTAATCAGTTCACCGCTGAGATCATCAGTGGCTCACGGGTGAGGTCAGCATATAAGTCCATAATATAGGATTGGCTTGAACGGGACCTTTCAGCATATAAGGGTATTTTGTGCCATGCTAATAAATGTCAAGCAACATGATGAAAGTGAAATTATGAATCAAATTGTTGTTGCTAACACCATGAGAGTCAGTAGTTAAGAGACCGATGGCTATCTTTTCATATCAGACGGATACCGTTTTTAACATGTGGAAATGTTTTCTGTTAAATGCATTGTTATTATACATAACAGACAGAGGACAACAATCCACTAACAAAGTTTTTTAATACATCCGTATGATATTGTTGATATCTTGCTCAATTTGGGTAGGGCTGCAATTGAAATGTATAATTAACAAAGAAAAAAAAGTTCGTTAGCAGAGCGTGGTTTCGATCCACGGACCTCTGGGTTATGGGCCCAGCACGCTTCCACTGCGCCACTCTGCTCCAACTGCCACGTCGACATTCAATTCTGGACTAATCAGTTCACCGCGGAGATCATCAGTAGCTCACGGGTGAGGTCAGCATATAAGTCCATAATATAGGATTGGCTTGAACGGGACCTTTCAGCATATAAGGGTATTTTGTGCCATGCTAATAAATGTCAAGCAACACGATGAAAGTGAAATTTGGAATCAAATTGTTGTTGCTAACGCCATGAGAGTCAGTAGTAAGGAGACCGATGGCTTCGTTTTCATATCAGACGGATACCGTTTTTAACATGTGGAAATGTTTTCTGTTAATTGCATCGTTATTGTACATGACACACAAGGGATAACAATCTACTGATGAAGTTTGTTTAATACATCCGTATGATATTGTTGAAATCTTGCTCAACTTGGATCGGGCCGCAATTGAAATGTATAATTAACAAAGAAAACCTAAACTTTAGCAGAGCGTGGTTTCGATCCACGGACCTCTGGGTTATGGGCCCAGCACGCTTCCACTGCGCCACTCTGCTCTAACTGCCACGTCGACATTCAATTCTGAACTAATCAGTTCACCGCTGAGATCATCAGTAGCTCACGGGGGAGGTGAGCATATAAGTCCATAACATAGGATTTGCTTGAACGGGACCTTTCAGCATATAAGGGTATTTTGTGCCATGCTAATAAATGTCAAGAACATGATGAGAGTGAAATTATGGATCAAATTGTTGTTGCTAACACCTTGAGAGTCAGTAGTTAAGAGACCGATGGCTGGCTTTTCATATCAGACAGATACCGCTTTTAACATGTGGAAATGTTTTCTGTTAAATTCATCGATATTATACATAACAGACAGAGGATAACAATCCACTAACAAAGTTTTTGAATACATCCGTATGATATTGTTGATATCTTGCTCAATTTGGGTCGGGCTGCAATTGAAATGTATATTTAACAAAGAAAAAAAAGTTCGTTAGCAGAGCGTGGTTTCGATCCACGGACCTCTGGGTTATGGGCCCAGCACGCTTCCACTGCGCCACTCTGCTCCAACTGCCACGTCGCCATTCAATTCTGAACCAGTCAGTGCAACCATGGATGACGTAATCAAGTGAAATACTCAAATGGTGTTGGCCACGCCTTCAAGTAGAGGCAAAAATTCGATGTGACTAATCGCAAATTACTTTGAGCGACGGGCATACGAAGCGTATGAATGTTACAAAAGAAGAGCAAAATGCCAGTGCTCCGGGTGAGGCTCGAACTCACAACCTCCGCATCTCTCGCAGCGAGCCAGACCCGCGCCAAAGCGGGCAGGAAATACTGTCTATAAGTACGGCGCGCTAACCGATTGTGCCACCGGGGCTGACCTGCGATTGACGATAAAGAAGGCTAAGCAACTCACGCGTGGGGTCAAAATATCGTTTGTATGCGATCTGGTTGGATCCAGATAACACTTTCTCTTTCATAAGAGTGAAGTATTATTCAGTGTTGTTGTTTAATACAATCGTTTGGAACCTTGTCAATGCCGATTAGTTTCCAGACTTCTAAAAAAATGACTTATATTCTTGATAAATTGTTCAGTTTGGTTTAGATCGCATTTGAAATGGATATTTAAAAACAATATTTAGCAGAGCGTGGTTTCGATCCACGGACCTCTGGGTTGTGGGCCCAGCACGCTTCCACTGCGCCACTCTGCTCCAACTACCACGTCGACATTCAATTCTGAACTAATCAGTTCGCCGCGGAGATCATCAGTAGCTCACGGGGGAGGTCAGCATATAAGTCCATAATATAGGATTGGCTTGAACGGGACCTTTCAGCATATAAGGGTATTTTGTGCCATGCTAATAAATGTCAAGCAACATGATGAAAGTGAAATTTGGAATCAAATTGTTGTTGCTAACGCCATGAGAGTCAGTAGTAAGGTGACCGATGGCTTCGTTTTCATATCAGACGGATACCGTTTTTAACATGTGGAAATATTTTCTGTTAATTGCATCGTTATTATACATGACACACAGGGAATAACAATCTACTGATGAAGTTTTTTTAATACATCCGTATGATATTGTTGATATCTTGCTCAATTTGGGTCGGGCTGCAATCGAAATGTATAATTAACAAAGAAAAAAAGTTCGTTAGCAGAGCGTGGTTTCGATCCACGGACCTCTGGGTTATGGGCCCATCACGCTTCCACTGCGCCACTCTGCTCCAAATGCCACGACGACATTCAATTCTGAACTAATCAGTTCACCGCTGAGATCATCAGTAGCTCACGGGTGAGGTCAGCATATAAGTCCATAATATAGGATTGGCTTGAACGGGACCTTTCAGCATAAAAAGGTATTTTGTGCCATGCTAATAAATGTCAAGCAACATGAAGAAAGTGAAATTTGAAATCAAATTGTTGTTGCTAACGCCATGAGAGTCAGTGGTAAAGAGACCGATGGCTTCGTTTTCATATCAGACGGATACCGTTTTTAACATGTGGAAACGTTTTCTGTTAATTGCATCGTTATTATACATGACACACAGGGGATAACAATCTACTGATGAAGTTTTTTTAATAAATCTGTATGATATTGTTGAAATCTGGCTCAATTTGGGTCGGGCTGCAATTGAAATGTATAATTAACAAAGAAAAGCAAATCGTTAGCAGAGCGTGGTTTCGATCCACGGACCTCTGGGTTATGGGCCCAGCAGGCTTCCACTGCGCCACTCTGCTCCAACTGCCAAGTCAACATACAATTCTGAACTAATTAGTTACCCGGGGAATTTATTAGCATCTCAGGGGTGAGGTCAACATATATGTCAATAGGATAGAGTGCCAGGGAATTTTGTGCTATGCTAATATATGTCAAGCAACATGATGAGGGTCAAATTAGTGTAACGGCGGGGGCCGGTTTGGTCCCCAGCGGGAGTCGAACTCACGATCTCCCGATATCAAGTCAACCACTCTACCTCTTCGGCTAAAGGGGTGATCCCTGTAGCCGAGGCTAGTAGGAATGGTTTGACTCACTGCTACACATTCCCCCCTCTTTCCGAGAGGGCTGTCCTCAGACCAGGACTACTCAGTGTCAGAACCGCCGTGGGTTCTACCTGTGTCGGGCTCCATTGTAACGGCGGGGGCCGGTTTGTTCCTCAGCGGGAGTCGAACTCACCATATCAAGTCAACCACTCTACCCCTTCGGCTAAAGGGGTGATCCCTCTAGCCGAGGCTAGTAGGAATGGTTTGACTCACTGCTACATTAGGAATCAAGTTGTTGTTGCTAACGCCATGAGGAATGGAATGTTGGTGTTTTAGGCCACTTTTGTGCACATACAGGCTAAATTGGGCCAAGAAACCTCCCGAGACGATGAAGGATGAAGGAATGAAACATGCCCCAGATTAGGTGCCCGAGCCCGGATTCGAACCCAGGACCTATTGATCTGCGGTCTAGTGCGCTAACCACTACACCAGGGAGGCCCCCCGCTAACGCCATGAGAGTCAGTAGTTAAGAAACCGATGGCTGGCTTTTCATATCAGACGGATACCGCTTTTAACATGTGGAAATGTTTTCTGTTAATTGCATCGTTATTATACATGACACACAGGGGATAACAATCTACTGATAAAGTTATTTTAATAAATCTGTGTGATATTGTTGAAATCTTACTCAATTTGGGTCGGGCCGCAATTGAAATGTATAATTAACAAAGAAAACCTAAACTTTAGCAGAGCGTGGTTTCGATCCACGGACCTCTGGGTTATGGGCCCAGCACGCTTCCACTGCGCCACTCTGCTCTAACTGCCACGTCGACATTCAATTCTGAACTAATCAGTTCACCGCTGAGATCATCAGTAGCTCACGGGGGAGGTGAGCATATAAGTCCATAACATAGGATTTGCTTGAACGGGACCTTTCAGCATATAAGGGTATTTTGTGCCATGCTAATAAATGTCAAGCAACATGATGAAAGTGAAATTTGGAATCGAATTGTTGTTGCTGACGCCAAGAGAGTCAGTAGTAAAGAGACCGATGGCTTCGTTTTCATATGAGACGGATACCGTTTTTAACATGTGGAAATGTTTTCTGTTAATTGCATCGTTATTGTAAATGACACATAGGGGATAACAATCTACTGATGAAGTTTTTTTAATACATCCGTATGATATTGTTGAAATCTTACTCAATTTGGGTCGGGCCGCAATTGAAATGTATAATTAACAAAGAAAACCTAATCGTTAGCAGAGCGTGGTTCCGATCCACGGACCTCTGGGTTATGGGCCCAGCACGCTTCCACTGCGCCACTCTGCTCCAACTGCCAAGTCAACATACCATTCTGAACCAGTCAGTGCAACCATGGATGACGTAATCAAGTGAAATACTCAAATGGTGTTGGCCACGTATTCAAGTAGAGGCAAAAATTCAATGTGACTAATATCGCAAATTACTTTGAGCGACGGGCATGCGAAGCGCATGAATGTTACAAAAGAAGAGCAAAATGCCAGTGCTCCGGCTGGGGCTCGAACTCACAACCTCCGCATCTCTCGCAGCGAGCCAGACCCGCGCCAAAACGGGTTAGAAATACTGTCTATAAGTACGGCGCGCTAACCGATTGTGCCACCGGGGCTGACCTGCGACTGACGATAAAGAAGGCTAAGCAACTCACGCGTGGGGTCAAAATATCGTTTGTATGCGATCTGGTTGGATCCAGATAACACTTTCTGTATCATAAGAGTCAAGTATTATTCAGTGTTTTTGTTTTATGCAATCGTTTGGAACCCTGTCAATGCCGATTAGTTTCCAGACTTCTAAAAAATTGACATCTATTCTTGATAAATTGTTCAGTTTGGTTTAGATCGCATTTGAAATGGATATTTAAAAACAATATTTAGCAGAGCGTGGTTTCGATCCACGGACCTCTGGGTTATGGGCCCAGCACGCTTCCACTGCGCCACTCTGCTCCAACTTCCAAGTCAACATACAATTCTGAACCAGTCAGTGCAACCATGGATGACGTAATCAAGTGAAATACTCAAAGGGTGTTGGCCACGCCTTCAAGTGGAGGGAAAAATTCAATGTGACTAATATCGCAAATTACTTTGAGCGACGGGCATATGAAGCGTATGAATGTTACAAAAGAAGAGCAAAATGCCAGTGCTCCGGGTGAGGCTCGAACTCACAACCTCCGCATCTCTCGCAGCGAGCCAGAACCGCGCCAAAGCGGGCTGGAAATACTGTCTATAAGTACGGCGCGCTAACCGATTGTGCCACCGGGGCTGACCTGCGGTTGCCGATCAAGAAGGCTAAGCAACTCACGCGTGGGGTCAAAATATCGTTTGTATGCGATCTGGTTGGATCCAGATAACACTTTCTGTATAATAAGAGTTAGGTATTATTCAGTGTTTTTGTTTAATACAATCGTTTGGAACCCTGTCAATGCCGATTAGTTTCCAGATTTCTAAAAAAATTACTTCTATTCTTGATAAATTGTTCAGTTTGGTTTAGATCGCATTTGAAATGGATATTTAAAAACAATATTTAGCAGAGCGTGGTTTCGATCAACGGACCTCTGGGTTATGGGCCCAACACGCTTCCACTGCGCCACTCTGCTCCAACTGACACGTCAACATTCAATTCTGAACTAATCAGTTACCCGGTGAATTTATTAGCATCTCAGGGGTGAGGTCAACATATATGTCAATAGGATAGAGTGTCAGGGAATTTCGTGCTATGCTAATATATGTCAAGCAACGTGATGAGAGTCAAATTAGGAATCAAGTTGTTGTTGTTAACACCATGAGAGTCAGTAGTAAAGAGACCGATGGCTTCGTTTTCATATCAGACGGATACCGCTTTTAACATGTGGAAATGTTTGCTGTTAAATGCATCGTTATTATACAAAACAGACAGAGGACAACAATCTACCGATGAAGTTTTTTTATACATCCGTATGATATTGTTGATATCTTGCTCAATTTGGTTCGGGCTGCAATTGAAATGTTTAATTGACAAAGAAAAAAAAGTCCGTTAGCAGAGCGTGGTTTCGATCCAAGGACCTATGGGTTATGGGCCCAGCACGCTTCCACTGCGCCACTCTGCTCCAACTGCCACGTCAACATTCAATTCTGAACTAATCAGTTCACCGCTGAGATCATCAGCAGCTCACGGGTGAGGTCAACATATATGTCCATAAGATAGGATCGGCTTGAACGGGACCTTTCAGCATATAAGGGTATTTTGTGCCATGCTAATAAATGTCAAGCAACATGATGAGAGTCAGATAAGGAATCAAATTGTTGTTGCAAACACCATGAGAGTCAGTAGTTAAGAGACCGATGGCTGGCTTTTCATATCAGACGGATACCGCTTTTAACATGTGGAAATGTTTGCTGTTAAATGCATCGTTATTATACATAACAGACAGAGGATAACAATCCACTAACAAAGTTTTTTATTACATCCGTATGATATTGTTGATATCTTGCTCAATTTGGGTCGGGCTGCAATTGAAATGTATAATTAACAAAGAAAAACTAGTTCGTTAGCAGAGCGTGGTTTCGATCCACGGACCTCTGGGTTATGGGCCCAGCACGCTTCCACTGCGCCACTCTGCTCCAACTGCCACGTCGACATTCAATTCTGAACTAATCAGTTCACCGCTGAGATCATTAGTAGCGAGAAAAATAATAGAAAGTAAAACTACAAATGTAACTGGAAACAAAACATTCGCTGAAGTGACGGGCTCGACCCAAACCAAATCCAATGAAACAACACCAAAACCAAACATGGTTTCCATAGGAATAAACACTGTTTATTCTTGGCCACCAGATGCATAATTCACAATTACAACAGAAAACCCAGAGGAGACAGGAACATCTAGCCAGACAGAGCCCATAATAGAAATTCAAACAAAGACACCTGCAAAGAAACCTCCTACAAAATCCACTACAAAACCCACCACCCACAAACTGAACAAATCGAAACCAGCAAAACTAAACCGACCACCCAAGGGATCAACGGATCCCATCAAAGTACATAACAAATACTCGCAACTAGAGGAGGAGGACGATGAGGAAATGGAGACAGACCCACAAGAAAGGGGAAGGGACAAAAGAAAACACAAGGCAGATACGCCACCCATATCATAAACCATGGCTTCCATTATACAATGGAATTGTCGAGGTATGAGAGCCAATCGTGATGAAATCCTCTTGCTAAAGCAGGACCACAACCCCATAGCGTTTTGTCTCCAAGAAACATTCATCAAAAACCAAGGCGATATAACAATTAGTGGATATACATCATATGATAATCTAGGACTTAATACGGGAGATAAAATCACAGGCGGAGTTAGTATCCTTATAAAGGAGAAAACTCCACACAGCCAAATACCCTTGCAGACCAACCTACAAGCTATGGCCATGCGAATAACATTACACAAAACCATAACCCTGTGCTCTATCTATATTCCACCTAATTTACGTCCAACACGACTAGAACTAGAAAATATAATAAAACAACTTCCAGCGCCGTATATACTTCTTGGAGATTTCAATGCCCATCATACGATATGGGGTTGTAAAGACATACAACCCAAGGGCCGCCTGCTAGAGGACTTTATCTTAAAAAACAATACCGTTCTGCTCAACGATGGCTCAATAACTTATATACACCCTGGGAATGGTGCCAAAACGGCTATAGACCTAACTATAGCCCATCCCAGTCTATGCCTTGATTTCAACTGGAAAGTGGAAGATCTTCTTCACGGCAGTGACCACTTCCCTATCCTTCTTACTAGCCAATTTCCCGCTCCAGATGAAAATATTGCTCACTGGAAGCTAAATAAGGCTGACAGGACTGCTTTTAAGGAAACGGGCTTTAAAAAACTCACAACAACCAACTTCCAAGGTATACCAGACCCAATAGCCCTCTTCAGCGAAACACTTCATAAAATAGCTGAAGACACCATTCCCAAAACCTCGACCAATCTCAAAATACAAAAGAAGCCATGGTTTAACGATGAATGCCGTGAGGCCGTACAACAACGAAAACAGGCTCAGCGAGAACTCCAAATACATCCTACTCCAGGAAATATCCTCAAATATAAACAAGTGCGAGCACAGACCCGCCGCACAATACGAACAACAAAAAGGGAATCCTGGAGAAACTATGTCTCCAAACTTGGAAATAAAACAACAACTAAGAAAACGTGGCGAGCCATACAGAAGATCAGTGGGAAAAAAGCAAACAACAGCATAAACCACCTGATCCATGAAAACACAACCCTCACCGAACCAGTGCAAATAGCCAATACCTTGTCGAAAGCCTTTGCAACAAATTCTTCCTCAAAACATTACACGGCTAAATTCCAAAGATACAAGGCGGTTAGTGAGAGGAAAAAACTCAATTTCAAATCCAAAAATGATGAATATTACAATAGCCTCTTCTCCATAGAGGAACTCCAGTCTGCCCTGAGGAAAACTAACAACACTTCTCCAGGGCCAGACAATATCCCATACCAATTCCTGAAACAACTACCCGATACATCCTTGGAACTTCTTCTCGACATATTCAACTTCATTTGGCAAACCGGGCAAATACCCCCATCGTGGAAAAAGGCGATAGTCATTCCTATCCCTAAGCCTGGGAAGGATCACACCAATCCTTCTTCCTACCGACCAATAGCTCTTACAAGTTGTATATGTAAAACACTAGAAAAGATGATAAATAACCGCCTTACCTATGTTCTGGAAACAAATAATATCATCACTAAGTTCCAGAGTGGCTTTCGACAAAACAGAAATACCACCGATAATTTAATACGATTGGAGACCTATATACGCGAGGCATTCATCAAAAAAGAACACGTGGTGGCAGTATTATTTGACCTTGAAAAGGCATATGACACCACATGGAAATATGGTATTTTAAAAGACCTCCATGATATGGGACTCAGAGGTCATATGCCAAATTTTATTCAAGAATTCCTAAACAGACGTCTATTTCAGACAAGGGTCGGAACTACCCTCTCCGAAGTATACGATCAGGAGATGGGGGTTCCCCAAGGCAGTATCCTATCTGTAACCCTTTTTAGTATTAAAATCAACAGCACCATAAAATGTCTCACTAATAACATAGATCCTTCTCTATTTGTTGATGATTTTTTGGCCTGTTTCAGGTCCAAACATATGCACACAATAGAAAGGCAACTACAAATGAACCTCAATAAGTTACAACAATGGTGCGATGAGAATGGATTTAAATTTTCAAAAACTAAAACAGTGTGTATGCACTTCTGTCAACTCCGGAAACTCCATCCGGAACCTGAACTTAAAATGAATGGGGATCAAATACCAGTTGTGCCAGAAACAACATTTTTCGGCCTTTTATTCGGTAAAAAACTGACTTTTATACCCCATATCAAACAATTAAAACAGAAATGTACCAAAGCACTTAATATAATTAAAGTGCTATCTAATACAGAATGGGGAACAGAAAGAGAGACATTATCAAATATCTACAGAGCCCTGATACGGTCACGGCTGGATTATGGGTCGATGATTTACGGATCAGCACGCAAATCATATTTGCAGATGCTGGACCGTGTGCACAACCAAGCACTTCGTTTATGTCTGGGAGCTTTCCGCACATCTCCTGCGGAAAGCCTGTACGTGGAGTCTGCTGAGCCATCTCTATACTACCGTAGAGATAAATTAGCACTACAATACGCACTTAAGCTCAAAACAAATCCCAATAATCCTACCTTTCAAGACGTATTCCATCCAAAGTTTACAACACTATTTGAAAACAAACCAAAGACAACACCTACCTTTGGAATTCGAGTCAATAACCTTTTGACAAGATACAATATCAATTTCAACGATATACGAACCTGGCATCTTCCAGAAATCCCACCATGGGAAATCGAATCTCCAAAAGTTCTGTTAGAACTAGCAACTTACAACAAATCTGACACAGACCCATCACAATTTATAGAACTTAAACATACTATTCACAATCAACACCCCAACCATTTCTCTATATATACCGATGGCTCAAAGGACTCCCACAGGGTGGCTGCTGCGGCGGTGGCTGGTGAACACCAGTGCAGCAGCCGCCTCCCGGACCAATGCTCTATATACACCGCGGAAGCGGTGGCTCTAGTGATGGCACTTGAATATGTAGAGCAATCGCTACATGACAGCTTTATCATATACTCAGATTCCCTATCATGTATAGAAGCCATAGAACATCAAAAATATGAACATCCCTTGATACAGGATATATTGATAAAATGTCATTATTTAATATGCAATGGAAAGACGGTAGTGTTCTGCTGGATCCCTAGCCATATAGGCATAGAGGGCAACGGTCTAGCAGACACTGCCGCCAAAGAGGCTCTGAATGGCGACGTCCTTCCAGTCCAGATTCCATACTCGGACTTGAAGCCGTACATCCAACATGAAATTACTAGAAATTGGCAGTCGTCCTGGGACGAGCAATCCTCCAACAAATTGCAACGGCTTCAGCCTACTGTGGGTACCAAACGGCCAAGAATCCGCGGTAGGCGGAGGGACGTTGTCATTCAGAGACTCCGAATTGGACATACGTACCTTACCCATTGCTATCTCCTCAAAGGAGAACCACCTCCCGAATGTGTTCCCTGTCAGGAACCCCTGACTGTGGAGCACATTCTGTTGAGGTGTGTTGACTTTCAACAAACAAGGGATCAATATTACAGAGCAGAAATATGAAAGAACTATTTAATAATATACCACAGCAACAGATTTTAGATTATTTATCTGCAATAAATCTAGTCAAGTGCATATGATATATCTAATCAACGTTTACAGCCAAACAGTGCAAAAGATTTTAGATCATTTATCTACAATAAATCTAGTCAAATGTATATGATATATTCAACGTTTACTGCCAAACAGTGCATTTTGCTGTAATTATTAATCTCAAAAGCTTGGTTTTAAAAACCAACTCATGGTTTTATATTCTGACAATTTCTTGTCTTGATCGTTTCACCATTCTTCACTTACATGATTTAATGACGATCTGCTCAATGATATTACTTGATATCCTCAGGGTTTTATTGATCTATGGGATTCCACAAAGACTGCATTCATGGTTATATTCATATCACATGTATTGATTTTCAGGGTTTTAATATTGACTAATATTGACCAATATGGCACGATATAGCCTTCCAGGCTGAAAGTGCCGTTAAGCCCCAATCAAATCAAATCAAATCACGGGTGAGGTCAGCATATAAGTCCATAATATAGGATAGGCTTGAACGGGACCTTTCAGCATATAAGGGTATTTTGTGCCATGCTAATAAATGTCAAGCAACATGATGAAAGTGAAATTTGGAATCAAATTGTTGTTGCTAACGCCATGAGAGTCAGTAGTAAAGAGACCGATGGCTTCGTTTTCATATCAGACGGATACCGTTTTTAACATATGGAAATGTTTTCTGTTAATTGCATCGTTATTGTAAATGACACACAGGGGATAACAATCTACTGATGAAGTTTTTTTAATACACCCGTATGATATTGTTGAAATCTTGCTCAATTTGGGTCGGGCCGCAATTGAAATGTATAATTAACAAAGAAAAGCAAATCGTTAGCAGAGCGTGGTTTCGATCCACGGACCTCTGGGTTATGGGCCCAGCACGCTTCCACTGCGCCACTCTGCTCCAACTGCCACGTCGACATTCAATTCTGAACTAATCAGTTCACCGCTAAGATCATCAGTAGCTCACGGGTGCGGTCAGCATATAAGTCCATATTATAGAATTGGTTTGAACCCGATCTTTCATCATATAAAGGTATTTTGTGCCATGCTAATAAATGTCAAGCAACATGATGAAAGTGAAATTTGGAATCCAATTGTTCTTGCTAACGCCATGAGAGTCAGTAGTAAAGAGACCGATGGCTTCGTTTTCATATCAGACGGATACCATTTTTAATATGTGGAAATGTTTTCTGTTAATTGCATCGTTATTATACATGACACACAGGGGATAACAATCAACTGATGAAGTTTTTTTAATACATCCGGATGATATTGTTGAAATCTTGCTCAATTTGGGTCGGGCCGCAATTGAAATATATAATTAACTAAGAAAAGCAAATCGTTAGCAGAGCGTGGTTTCGATCCACGGACCTCCGGGTTATGGGCCCAGCACGCTTCCACTGCGCCACTCTGCTGCAACTGCCACGTCGCCATTCAATTCTGAACCAGTCAGTGCAACCATGGATGACGTAATCAAGTGAAATACTCAAATGGTGTTGGCCACGCCTTCAAGTAGAGGCAAAAATTCGATGTGACTAATATCGCAAATTACTTTGAGCGACGGGCATACGAAGCGTATGAATGTTACAAAAGAAGAGCCAAATGCCAGTGCTGCGGGTGAGGCTCGAACTCACAACCTCCGCATCTCTCGCAGCGAGCCAGACCCGCGCCAAAGCGGGCTGGAAATACTGTCTATAAGTACGGCGCGCTAACCGATTGTGCCACCGGGGCTGACCTGCGACTGACCATAAAGAAGGCTAAGCAACTCACGCGTGGGGTCAAAATATCGTTTGTATGCGATCTGGTTGGATCCAGATAACACTTTCTGTATCATAAGAGTCAAGTAGTATTCAGTGTTTTTGTTTTATACAATCGTTTGGAACCCTGTCAATGCCGATTAGTTTCCAGACTTCTAAAAAATTTCCTTCTATTCTTGATTAATTTTCAGTTTGGTTTAGATCCCATTTGAAATGGATATTTAAAAACAATATTTAGCAGAGCGTGGTTTCGATCCACGGACCTCTGGGTTATGGGCCCAGCACGCTTCCACTGCGCCACTCTGCTCCAACTGCCAAGTCAACATTCAATTCTGAACTAATCAGTTACCCGGTGAATTTATTAGCATCTCAGGGGTGAGGTCAACATATATGTCAATAGGATCGAGTGCCAGGGAATTTCGTGCTATGCTAATATATGTCAAGCAACGTGATGAGAGTCACATTTGGAATCAAATTGTTGTTGCTAACGCCATGAGAGTCAGTAGTTAAGAAACCGATGGCTGGCTTTTCATATCAGACGGATACCGCTTTTAACATGTGGAAATGTTTGCTGTTAAATGCATCGTTATTATACATAACAGACAGAGGATAACAATCCACTAACAAAGTTTTTTAATACATCCGTATGATATTGTTGATATCTTGCTCAATTTGGGTCGGGCTGCAATTGAAATGTATAATTAACAAAGAAAAAAAAGTTCGTTAGCAGAGCGTGGTTTCGACCCACGGACCTCTGGGTTATGGGCCCAGCACGCTTCCACTGCGCCACTCTGCTCCAACTGCCACATCGACATTCAATTCTGAACTAATCAGTTCACCGCTGAGATCATCGGTAGCTCACGGGTGAGGTCAGCATATAAGTCCATAATATAGGATTCGCTTGAACGGGAAGTTTCAGCATATGAGGGTATTTTGTGCCATGCTAATAAATGTCAAGCAACATGATGAAAGTGAAATTTGGAATCAAATTGTTGTTGCTAACGCCATGAGAGTCAGTCGTAAAGTGACCGATGGCTTCGTTTCCATATCAGACGGATACCGTTTTTAACATGTGGAAATGTTTTTTGTTAATTGCACCGTTATTATACATGACACACAGGGGATAACAATCTATTGATGAAGTTTTTTTAATACATCCGTATGATATTGTTGATATCTTGCTCAATTTGGGTCGGGCTGCAATTGAAATGTATAATTAACAAAGAAAAAAATGTTCGTTAGCAGAGCGTGGTTTCGATCCACGGACCTCTGGGTTATGGGCCCAGCACGCTTCCACTGCGCCACTCTGCTCCAACTGCCACGTCGACATTCAATTCTGAACTAATCAGTTCACCGCTGAGATCATCAGTAGCTCACGGGTGAGGTCAGCATATAAGTCCATAATATAGGATTGGCTTGGACGGGACCTTTCAGCATATAAGGGTATTTTGTGCCATGCTAATAAATGTCAAGCAACATGATGAAAGTGAAATTATGAATCAAATTGTTGTTGCTAACACCATGAGAGTCAGTAGTTAAGAGACCGATGGCTTCGTTTTCATGTCAGACGGATACCGTTTTTAACATGTGGAAATGGTTTCTGTTAATTGCATCGTTATTGTGCATGACACAGAGGGGATAACAATCTACTGATGAAGTTTTTTTTAATACATCCGTATGATATTGTTGAAATCTTGCTCAATTTGGGTCGGGCCGCAATTGAAATGTATAGTTAACAAAGAAAACCTAATCATTAGCAGAGCGTGGTTTCGATCCACGGACCTCTGGGTTATGGGCCTAGCACGCTTCCACTGCGCCACTCTGCTCCAATTGCCAAGTCAACATACAATTCTGAACCAGTCAGTGCAACCATGGATGACGTAATCAAGTGAAATACTCAAATGGTGTTGGCCACGCCTTCAAGTAGAGGCAAAAATTCAATGTGACTAATATCGCAAATTACTTTGAGCGACGGGCATACGAAGCGCATGAATGTTACAAAAGAAGAGCAAAATGCCAGTGCTCCGGGTGAGGCTCGAACTCACAACCTCCGCATCTCTCGCAGCGAGCCAGACCCGCACCAAAACGGGCTGGAAATACTGTCTATAAGTACGGCGCGCTAACCGATTGTGCCACCGGGGCTGACCTGCGATTGACGATAAAGAAGGCTAAGCAACTCACGCGTGGGGTCAAAATATCGTTTGTATGCGATCTGGTTGGATCCAGATAACACTTTCTCTTTCATAAGAGTCAAGTATTATTCAGTGTTTTTGTTTAATACAATCGTTTGGAACCTTGTCAATGCCGATTAGTTTCCAGACTTCTAAAAAATTGACTTCTATTCTTGAAAAATTGTTCAGTTTGGTTTAGATCGCATTTGCAATGGATATTTAAAAACAATATTTAGCAGAGCGTGGTTTCGATCCACGGACCTCTGGGTTATGGGCCCAGCACGCTTCCACTGCGCCACTCTGCTCCAACTTCCAAGTCAACATACAATTCTGAACCAGTCAGTGCAACCATGGATGACGTAATCAAGTGAAATACTCAAATGGTGTTGGCCACGCCTTCAAGTGGAGGGAAAAATTCAATGTGACTAATATCGCAAATTACTTTGAGCGACGGGCATACGAAGCGTATGAATGTTACAAAAGAAGAGCAAAATGCCAGTGCTCCGGGTGAGGCTCGAACTCACAACCTCCGCATTTCTCGCAGCGAGCCAGAACCGCGCCAAAGCGGGCTGGAAATACTGTCTATAAGTACGGCGCGCTAACCGATTGTGCCACCGGGGCTGACCTGCGATTGTCGATCAAGAAGGCTAAGCAACTCACGCGTGGGGTCAAAATATCGTTTGTATGCGATCTGGTTGGATCCAGATAACACTTTCTCTTTCATAAGAGTTAGGTATTATTCAGTGTTTTTGTTTAATACAATCGTTTGGAACCCTGTCAATGCCGATTAGTTTCCAGACTTCTAAAAAATTGACATCTATTCTTGATAAATTGTTCAGTTTGGTTTAGATCGCATTTGAAATGGATATTTAAAAACAATATTTAGCAGAGCGTGGTTTCGATCCACGGACCTCTGGGTTATGGGCCCAGCACGCTTCCACTGCGCCACTCTGCTCCAACTTCCAAGTCAACATACAATTCTGAACCAGTCAGTGCAACCATGGATGACGTAATCAAGTGAAATACTCAAATGGTGTTGGCCACGTATTCAAGTGGAGGGGAAAATTCAATGTGACTAATATCGCAAATTACTTTGAGCGACGGGCATGCGAAGCGCATGAATGTTACAAAAGAAGAGCAAAATGCCAGTGCTCCGGCTGGGGCTCGAACTCACAACCTCCGCATCTCTCGCAGCGAGCCAGACCCGCGCCAAAACGGGTTAGAAATACTGTCTATAAGTACGGCGCGCTAACCGATTGTGCCACCGGGGCTGACCTGCGATTGACGATAAAGAAGGCTAAGCAACTCACGCGTGGGGTCAAAATATCGTTTGTATGCGATCTGGTTGGATCCAGATAACACTTTCTGTATCATAAGAGTCAAGTATTATTCAGTGTTTTTGTTTTATGCAATCGTTTGGAACCCTGTCAATGCCGATTAGTTTCCAGACTTCTAAAAAATTGACATCTATTCTTGATAAATTGTTCAGTTTGGTTTAGATCGCATTTGAAATGGATATTTAAAAACAATATTTAGCAGAGCGTGGTTTCGATCCACGGACCTCTGGGTTATGGGCCCAGCACGCTTCCACTGCGCCACTCTGCTCCAACTTCCAAGTCAACATACAATTCTGAACCAGTCAGTGCAACCATGGATGACGTAATCAAGTGAAATACTCAAATGGTGTTGGCCACGCCTTCAAGTGGAGGGGAAAATTCAATGTGACTAATATCGCAAATTACTTTGAGCGACGGGCATACGAAGCGTATGAATGTTACAAAAGAAGAGCAAAATGCCAGTGCTCCGGGTGAGGCTCGAACTCACAACCTCCGCATCTCTCGCAGCGAGCCAGAACCGCGCCAAAGCGGGCTGGAAATACTGTCTATAAGTACGGCGCGCTAACCGATTGTGCCACCGGGGCTGACCTGCGATTGCCGATCAAGAAGGCTAAGCAACTCACGCGTGGGGTCAAAATATCGTTTGTATGCGATCTGGTTGGATCCAGATAACACTTTCTGTATAATAAGAGTTAGGTATTATTCAGTGTTTTTGTTTAATACAATCGTTTGGAACCCTGTCAATGCCGATTAGTTTCCAGATTTCTAAAAAAATTACTTCTATTCTTGATAAATTGTTCAGTTTGGTTTAGATCGCATTTGAAATGGATATTTAAAAACAATATTTAGCAGAGCGTGGTTTCGATCAACGGACCTCTGGGTTATGGGCCCAGCACGCTTCCACTGCGCCACTCTGCTCCAACTGACACGTCAACATTCAATTCTGAACTAATCAGTTACCCGGTGAATTTATTAGCATCTCAGGGGTGAGGTCAACATATATGTCAATAGGATAGAGTGTCAGGGAATTTCGTGCTATGCTAATATATGTCAAGCAACGTGATGAGAGTCAAATTAGGAATCAAGTTGTTGTTGTTAACACCATGAGAGTCAGTAGTAAAGAGACCGATGGCTTCGTTTTCATATCAGACGGATACCGCTTTTAACATGTGGAAATGTTTGCTGTTAAATGCATCGTTATTATACAAAACAGACAGAGGACAACAATCTACCGATGAAGTTTTTTTATACATCCGTATGATATTGTTGATATCTTGCTCAATTTGGTTCGGGCTGCAATTGAAATGTTTAATTGACAAAGAAAAAAAAGTCCGTTAGCAGAGCGTGGTTTCGATCCAAGGACCTATGGGTTATGGGCCCAGCACGCTTCCACTGCGCCACTCTGCTCCAACTGCCACGTCGACATTCAATTCTGAACTAATCAGTTCACCGCTAAGATCATCAGTAGCTCACGGGTGCGGTCAGCATATAAGTCCATAATATAGAATTGGTTTGAACCCGATCTTTCATCATATAAAGGTATTTTGTGCCATGCTAATAAATGTCAAGCAACATGATGAAAGTGAAATTTGGAATCCAATTGTTCTTGCTAACGCCATGAGAGTCAGTAGTAAAGAGACCGATGGCTTCGTTTTCATATCAGACGGATACCATTTTTAATATGTGGAAATGTTTTCTGTTAATTGCATCGTTATTATACATGACACACAGGGGATAACAATCAACTGATGAAGTTTTTTTAATACATCCGGATGATATTGTTGAAATCTTGCTCAATTTGGGTCGGGCCGCAACTGAAATATATAATTAACTAAGAAAAGCAAATCGTTAGCAGAGCGTGGTTTCGATCCACGGACCTCTGGGTTATGGGCCCAGCACGCTTCCACTGCGCCACTCTGCTCCAACTGCCACGTCGCCATTCAATTCTGAACCAGTCAGTGCAACCATGGATGACGTAATCAAGTGAAATACTCAAATGGTGTTGGCCACGCCTTCAAGATGAGGCAAAAATTCGATGTGACTAATCGCAAATTACTTTGAGCGACGGGCATACGAAGCGTATGAATGTTACAAAAGAAGAGCAAAATGCCAGTGCTGCGGGTGAGGCTCGAACTCACAACCTCCGCATCTCTCGCAGCGAGCCAGACCCGCGCCAAAGCGGGCTGGAAATACTGTCTATAAGTACGGCGCGCTAACCGATTGTGCCACCGGGGCTGACCTGCGACTGACCATAAAGAAGGCTAAGCAACTCACGCGTGGGGTCAAAATATCGTTTGTATGCGATCTGGTTGGATCCAGATAACACTTTCTTTATCATAAGAGTCAAGTATTATTCAGTGTTTTTGTTTTATACAATCGTTTGGAACCCTGTCAATGCCGATTAGTTTCCAGACTTCTAAAAAATCTCCTTCTATTCTTGATTAATTTTCAGTTTGGTTTAGATCCCATTTGAAATGGATATTTAAAAACAATATTTAGCAGAGCGTGGTTTCGATCCACGGACCTCTGGGTTATGGGCCCAGCACGCTTCCACTGCGCCACTCTGCTCCAACTGCCAAGTCAACATACAATTCTGAACTAATTAGTTACCCGGTGAATTTATTAGCATCTCAGGGGTGAGGTCAACATATATGTCAATAGGATCGAGTGCCAGGGAATTTCGTGCTATGCTAATATATGTCAAGCAACGTGATGAGAGTCACATTTGGAATCAAATTGTTGTTGCTAACGCCATGAGAGTCAGTAGTTAAGAAACCGATGGCTGGCTTTTCATATCAGACGGATACCGCTTTTAACATGTGGAAATGTTTGCTGTTAAATGCATCGTTATTATACATAACAGACAGAGGATAACAATCCACTAACAAAGTTTTTTAATACATCCGTATGATATTGTTGATATCTTGCTCAATTTGGGTCGGGCTGCAATTGAAATGTATAATTAACAAAGAAAAAAAAGTTCGTTAGCAGAGCGTGGTTTCGATCCACGGACCTCTGGGTTATGGGCCCAGCACGCTTCCACTGCGCCACTCTGCTCCAACTGCCACATCGACATTCAATTCTGAACTAATCAGTTCACCGCTGAGATCATCGGTAGCTCACGGGTGAGGTCAGCATATAAGTCCATAATATAGGATTGGCTTGAACGGGAAGTTTCAGCATATGAGGGTATTTTGTGCCATGCTAATAAATGTCAAGCAACATGATGAAAGTGAAATTTGGAATCAAATTGTTGTTGCTAACGCCATGAGAGTCAGTAGTAAAGTGACCGATGGCTTCGTTTCCATATCAGACGGATACCGTTTTTAACATGTGGAAATGTTTTCTGTTAATTGCACCGTTATTATACATGACACACAGGGGATAACAATCTACTGATGAAGTTTTTTTAATACATCCGTATGATATTGTTGATATCTTGCTCAATTTGGGTCGGGCTGCAATTGAAATGTATAATTAACAAAGAAAAAAATGTTCGTTAGCAGAGCGTGGTTTCGATCCACGGACCTCTGGGTTATGGGCCCAGCACGCTTCCACTGCGCCACTCTGCTCCAACTGCCACGTCGACATTCAATTCTGAACTAATCAGTTCACCGCTGAGATCATCAGTAGCTCACGGGTGAGGTCAGCATATAAGTCCATAATATAGGATTGGCTTGGACGGGACCTTTCAGCATATAAGGGTATTTTGTGCCATGCTAATAAATGTCAAGCAACATGATGAAAGTGAAATTATGAATCAAATTGTTGTTGCTAACACCATGAGAGTCAGTAGTTAAGAGACCGATGGCTTCGTTTTCATGTCAGACGGATACCGTTTTTAACATGTGGAAATGGTTTCTGTTAATTGCATCGTTATTGCACATGACACAGAGGGGATAACAATCTACTGATGAAGTTTTTTTTAATACATCCGTATGATATTGTTGAAATCTTGCTCAATTTGGGTTGGGCCGCAATTGAAATGTATAGTTAATAAAGAAAACCTAATCATTAGCAGAGCGTGGTTTCGATCCACGGACCTCTGGGTTATGGGCCTAGCACGCTTCCACTGCGCCACTCTGCTCCAATTGCCAAGTCAACATACAATTCTGAACCAGTCAGTGCAACCATGGATGACGTAATCAAGTGAAATACTCAAATGGTGTTGGCCACGCCTTCAAGTAGAGGCAAAAATTCAATGTGACTAATATCGCAAATTACTTTGAGCGACGGGCATACGAAGCGCATGAATGTTACAAAAGAAGAGCAAAATGCCAGTGCCCCGGGTGAGGCTCGAACTCACAACCTCCGCATCTCTCGCAGCGAGCCAGACCCGCACCAAAACGGGCTGGAAATACTGTCTATAAGTACGGCGCGCTAACCGATTGTGCCACCGGGGCTGACCTGCGATTGACGATAAAGAAGGCTAAGCAACTCACGCGTGGGGTCAAAATATCGTTTGTATGCGATCTGGTTGGATCCAGATAACACTTTCTCTTTCATAAGAGTCAAGTATTATTCAGTGTTTTTGTTTAATACAATCGTTTGGAACCTTGTCAATGCCGATTAGTTTCCAGACTTCTAAAAAATTGACTTCTATTCTTGAAAAATTGTTCAGTTTGGTTTAGATCGCATTTGCAATGGATATTTAAAAACAATATTTAGCAGAGCGTGGTTTCGATCCACGGACCTCTGGGTTATGGGCCCAGCACGCTTCCACTGCGCCACTCTGCTCCAACTTCCAAGTCAACATACAATTCTGAACCAGTCAGTGCAACCATGGATGACGTAATCAAGTGAAATACTCAAATGGTGTTGGCCACGCCTTCAAGTGGAGGGAAAAATTCAATGTGACTAATATCGCAAATTACTTTGAGCGACGGGCATACGAAGCGTATGAATGTTACAAAAGAAGAGCAAAATGCCAGTGCTCCGGGTGAGGCTCGAACTCACAACCTCCGCATCTCTCGCAGCGAGCCAGAACCGCGCCAAAGCGGGCTGGAAATACTGTCTATAAGTACGGCGCGCTAACCGATTGTGCCACCGGGGCTGACCTGCGATTGTCGATCAAGAAGGCTAAGCAACTCACGCGTGGGGTCAAAATATCGTTTGTATGCGATCTGGTTGGATCCAGATAACACTTTCTCTTTCATAAGAGTTAGGTATTATTCAGTGTTTTTGTTTAATACAATCGTTTGGAACCCTGTCAATGCCGATTAGTTTCCAGATTTCTAAAAAAATTACTTCTATTCTTGATAAATTGTTCAGTTTGGTTTAGATCGCATTTGAAATGGATATTTAAAAACAATATTTAGCAGAGCGTGGTTTCGATCAACGGACCTCTGGGGAATGGGCCCAGCACGCTTCCACTGCGCCACTCTGCTCCAACTGACACGTCAACATTCAATTCTGAACTAATCAGTTACCCGGTGAATTTATTAGCATCTCAGGGGTGAGGTCAACATATATGTCAATAGGATAGAGTGTCAGGGAATTTCGTGCTATGCTAATATATGTCAAGCAACGTGATGAGAGTCAAATTAGGAATCAAGTTGTTGTTGTTAACACCATGAGAGTCAGTAGTTAAGAGACCGATGGCTTCGTTTTCATATCAGACGGATACCGCTTTTAACATGTGGAAATGTTTGCTGTTAAATGCATCGTTATTATACAAAACAGACAGAGGACAACAATCTACCGATGAAGTTTTTGTATACATCCGTATGATATTGTTGATATCTTGCTCAATTTGGGTCGGGCTGCAATTGAAATGTTTAATTGACAAAGAAAAAAAAGTCCGTTAGCAGAGCGTGGTTTCGATCCACGGACCTCTGGGTTATGGGCAAAGCATGCTTCCACTGCGCCACTCTGCTCCAACTGCCACGTCAACATTCAATTCTGAACTAATCAGTTCACCGCTGAGATCATCAGCAGCTCACGGGTGAGGTCAACATATATGTCCATAAGATAGGATCGGCTTGAACGGGACCTTTCAGCATATAAGGGTATTTTGTGCCATGCTAATAAATGTCAAGCAACATGATGAGTCAAATAAGGAATCAAATTGTTGTTGCAAACACCATGAGAGTCAGTAGTTAAGAGACCGATGGCTGGCTTTTCATATCAGACGGATACCGCTTTTAACATGTGGAAATGTTTGCTGTTAAATGCATCGTTGTTATACATAACAGACAGAGGATAACAATCCACTAACAAAGTTTTTTAATACATCCGTATGATATTGTTGATATCTTGCTCAATTTGGGTCGGGCTGCAATTGAAATGCATAATTAACAAAGAAAAAAACTTCGTTAGAAGAGCGTGGTTTCGATCCACGGACCTCTGGGTTATGGGCCCAGCACGCTTCCACTGCGCCACTCTGCTCCAACTGCCACGTCGACATTCAATTCTGAACTAATCAGTTCACCGCTGAGATCATCAGTAGCTCACGGGTGAGGTCAGCATATAAGTCCATAATATAGGATAGGCTTGAACGGGACCTTTCAGCATATAAGGGTATTTTGTGCCATGCTAATAAATGTCAAGCAACATGATGAAAGTGAAATTTGGAATCGAATTGTTGTTGCTGACGCCAAGAGAGTCAGTAGTAAAGAGACCGATGGCTTCGTTTTCATATGAGACGGATACCGTTTTTAACATGTGGAAATGTTTTCTGTTAATTGCATCGTTATTGTAAATGACACATAGGGGATAACAATCTACTGATGAAGTTTTTTTAATACATCCGTATGATATTGTTGAAATCTTACTCAATTTGGGTCGGGCCGCAATTGAAATGTATAATTAACAAAGAAAACCTAATCGTTAGCAGAGCGTGGTTCCGATCCACGGACCTCTGGGTTATGGGCCCAGCACGCTTCCACTGCGCCACTCTGCTCCAACTGCCAAGTCAACATACCATTCTGAACCAGTCAGTGCAACCATGGATGACGTAATCAAGTGAAATACTCAAATGGTGTTGGCCACGTATTCAAGTAGAGGCAAAAATTCAATGTGATTAATATCGCAAATTACTTTGAGCGACGGGCATGCGAAGCGCATGAATGTTACAAAAGAAGAGCAAAATGCCAGTGCTCCGGCTGGGGCTCGAACTCACAACCTCCGCATCTCTCGCAGCGAGCCAGACCCGCGCCAAAACGGGTTAGAAATACTGTCTATAAGTACGGCGCGCTAACCGATTGTGCCACCGGGGCTGACCTGCGATTGACGATAAAGAAGGCTAAGCAACTCACGCGTGGGGTCAAAATATCGTTTGTATGCGATCTGGTTGGATCCAGATAACACTTTCTGTATCATAAGAGTCAAGTATTATTCAGTGTTTTTGTTTTATGCAATCGTTTGGAACCCTGTCAATGCCGATTAGTTTCCAGACTTCTAAAAAATTGACATCTATTCTTGATAAATTGTTCAGTTTGGTTTAGATCGCATTTGAAATGGATATTTAAAAACAATATTTAGCAGAGCGTGGTTTCGATCAACGGACCTCTGGGTTATGGGCCCAGCACGCTTCCACTGCGCCACTCTGCTCCAACTTCCAAGTCAACATACAATTCTGAACCAGTCAGTGCAACCATGGATGACGTAATCAAGTGAAATACTCAAATGGTGTTGGCCACGCCTTCAAGTGGAGGGAAAAATTCAATGTGACTAATATCGCAAATTACTTTGAGCGACGGGCATACGAAGCGTATGAATGTTACAAAAGAAGAGCAAAATGCCAGTGCTCCGGGTGAGGCTCGAACTCACAACCTCCGCATCTCTCGCAGCGAGCCAGAACCGCGCCAAAGCGGGCTGGAAATACTGTCTATAAGTACGGCGCGCTAACCGATTGTGCCACCGGGGCTGACCTGCGATTGCCGATCAAGAAGGCTAAGCAACTCACGCGTGGGGTCAAAATATCGTTTGTATGCGATCTGGTTGGATCCAGATAACACTTTCTGTATAATAAGAGTTAGGTATTATTCAGTGTTTTTGTTTAATACAATCGTTTGGAACCCTGTCAATGCCGATTAGTTTCCAGATTTCTAAAAAAATTACTTCTATTCTTGATAAATTGTTCAGTTTGGTTTAGATCGCATTTGAAATGGATATTTAAAAACAATATTTAGCAGAGCGTGGTTTCGATCAACGGACCTCTGGGTTATGGGCCCAGCACGCTTCCACTGCGCCACTCTGCTCCAACTGACACGTCAACATTCAATTCTGAACTAATCAGTTACCCGGTGAATTTATTAGCATCTCAGGGGTGAGGTCAACATATATGTCAATAGGATAGAGTGTCAGGGAATTTCGTGCTATGCTAATATATGTCAAGCAACGTGATGAGAGTCAAATTAGGAATCAAGTTGTTGTTGTTAACACCATGAGAGTCAGTAGTAAAGAGACCGATGGCTTCGTTTTCATATCAGACGGATACCGCTTTTAACATGTGGAAATGTTTGCTGTTAAATGCATCGTTATTATACAAAACAGACAGAGGACAACAATCTACCGATGAAGTTTTTTTATACATCCGTATGATATTGTTGATATCTTGCTCAATTTGGTTCGGGCTGCAATTGAAATGTTTAATTGACAAAGAAAAAAAAGTCCGTTAGCAGAGCGTGGTTTCGATCCAAGGACCTATGGGTTATGGGCCCAGCACGCTTCCACTGCGCCACTCTGCTCCAACTGCCACGTCAACATTCAATTCTGAACTAATCAGTTCACCGCTGAGATCATCAGCAGCTCACGGGTGAGGTCAACATATATGTCCATAAGATAGGATCGGCTTGAACGGGACCTTTCAGCATATAAGGGTATTTTGTGCCATGCTAATAAATGTCAAGCAACATGATGAGAGTCAAATAAGAAATCAAATTGTTGTTGCAAACACCATGAGAGTCCGTAGTTAAGAGACCGATGGCTGGCTTTTCATATCAGACGGATACCGCTTTTAACATGTGGAAATGTTTGCTGTTAAATGCATCGTTATTATACATAACAGACAGAGGATAACAATCCACTAACAAAGTTTTTTATTACATCCGTATGATATTGTTGATATCTTGCTCAATTTGGGTCGGGCTGCAATTGAAATGTATAATTAACAAAGAAAAACTAGTTCGTTAGCAGAGCGTGGTTTCGATCCACGGACCTCTGGGTTATGGGCCCAGCACGCTTCCACTGCGCCACTCTGCTCCAACTGCCACGTCGACATTCAATTCTGAACTAATCAGTTCACCGCTGAGATCATCAGTAGCGAGAAAAATAATAGAAAGTAAAACTACAAATGTAACTGGAAACAAAACATTCGCTGAAGTGACGGGCTCGACCCAAACCAAATCCAATGAAACAACACCAAAACCAAACATGGTTTCCATAGGAATAAACACTGTTTATTCTTGGCCACCAGATGCATAATTCACAATTACAACAGAAACCCCAGAGGAGACAGGAACATCTAGCCAGACAGAGCCCATAATAGAAATTCAAACAAAGACACCTGCAAAGAAACCTCCTACAAAATCCACTACAAAACCCACCACCCACAAACTGAACAAATCGAAACCAGCAAAACTAAACCGACCACCCAAGGGATCAACGGATCCCATCAAAGTACATAACAAATACTCGCAACTAGAGGAGGAGGACGATGAGGAAATGGAGACAGACCCACAAGAAAGGGGAAGGGACAAAAGAAAACACAAGGCAGATACGCCACCCATATCATAAACCATGGCTTCCATTATACAATGGAATTGTCGAGGTATGAGAGCCAATCGTGATGAAATCCTCTTGCTAAAGCAGGACCACAACCCCATAGCGTTTTGTCTCCAAGAAACATTCATCAAAAACCAAGGCGATATAACAATTAGTGGATATACATCATATGATAATCTAGGACTTAATACGGGAGATAAAATCACAGGCGGAGTTAGTATCCTTATAAAGGAGAAAACTCCACACAGCCAAATACCCTTGCAGACCAACCTACAAGCTATGGCCATACGAATAACATTACACAAAACCATAACCCTGTGCTCTATCTATATTCCACCTAATTTACGTCCAACACGACTAGAACTAGAAAATATAATAAAACAACTTCCAGCGCCGTATATACTTCTTGGAGATTTCAATGCCCATCATACGATATAGGGTTGTAAAGACATACAACCCAAGGGCCGCCTGCTAGAGGACTTTATCTTAAAAAACAATACCGTTCTGCTCAACGATGGCTCAATAACTTATATACACCCTGGGAATGGTGCCAAAACGGCTATAGACCTAACTATAGCCCATCCCAGTCTATGCCTTGATTTCAACTGGAAAGTGGAAGATCTTCTTCACGGCAGTGACCACTTCCCTATCCTTCTTACTAGCCAATTTCCCGCTCCAGATGAAAATATTGCTCACTGGAAGCTAAATAAGGCTGACAGGACTGCTTTTAAGGAAACGGGCTTTAAAAAACTCACAACAACCAACTTCCAAGGTATACCAGACCCAATAGCCCTCTTCAGCGAAACACTTCATAAAATAGCTGAAGACACCATTCCCAAAACCTCGACCAATCTCAAAATACAAAAGAAGCCATGGTTTAACGATGAATGCCGTGAGGCCGTACAACAACGAAAACAGGCTCAGCGAGAACTCCAAATACATCCTACTCCAGGAAATATCCTCAAATATAAACAAGTGCGAGCACAGACCCGCCGCACAATACGAACAAAAAGGGAATCCTGGAGAAACTATGTCTCCAAACTTGGAAATAAAACAACAACTAAGAAAACGTGGCGAGCCATACCGAAGATCAGTGGGAAAAAAGCAAACAACATCATAAACCACCTGATCCATGAAAACACAACCCTCACCGAACCAGTGCAAATAGCCAATACCTTGTCGAAAGCCTTTGCAACAAATTCTTCCTCAAAACATTACACGGCTAAATTCCAAAGATACAAGGCGGTTAGTGAGAGGAAAAAACTCAATTTCAAATCCAAAAATGATGAATATTACAATAGCCTCTTCTCCATAGAGGAACTCCAGTCTGCCCTGAGGAAAACCAACAACACTTCTCCAGGGCCAGACAATATCCCATACCAATTGCTGAAACAACTACCCGATACATCCTTGGAACTTCTTCTCGACATATTCAACTTCATTTGGCAAACCGGGCAAATACCCCCATCGTGGAAAAAGGCGATAGTCATTCCTATCCCTAAGCCTGGGAAGGATCACACCAATCCTTCTTCCTACCGACCAATAGCTCTTACAAGTTGTATATGTAAAACACTAGAAAAGATGATAAATAACCGCCTTACCTATGTTCTGGAAACAAATAATATCATCACTAAGTTCCAGAGTGGCTTTCGACAAAACAGAAATACCACCGATAATTTAATACGATTGGAGACCTATATACGCGAGGCATTCATCAAAAAAGAACACGTGGTGGCAGTATTATTTGACCTTGAAAAGGCATATGACACCACATGGAAATATGGTATTTTAAAAGACCTCCATGATATGGGACTCAGAGGTCATATGCCAAATTTTATTCAAGAATTCCTAAACAGACGTCTATTTCAGACAAGGGTCGGAACTACCCTCTCCGAAGTATACGATCAGGAGATGGGGGTTCCCCAAGGCAGTATCCTATCTGTAACCCTTTTTAGTATTAAAATCAACAGCATCATAAAATGTCTCACTAATAACATAGATCCTTCTCTATTTGTTGATGATTTTTTGGCCTGTTTCAGGTCCAAACATATGCACACAATAGAAAGGCAACTACAAATGAACCTCAATAAGTTACAACAATGGTGCGATGAGAATGGATTTAAATTTTCAAAAACTAAAACAGTGTGTATGCACTTCTGTCAACTCCGGAAACTCCATCCGGAACCTGAACTTAAAATGAATGGGGATCAAATACCAGTTGTGCCAGAAACAACATTTTTCGGCCTTTTATTCGGTAAAAAACTGACTTTTATACCCCATATCAAACAATTAAAACAGAAATGTACCAAAGCACTTAATATAATTAAAGTGCTATCTAATACAGAATGGGGAACAGAAAGAGAGACATTATTAAATATCTACAGAGCCCTGATACGGTCACGGCTGGATTATGGGTCGATGATTTACGGATCAGCACGCAAATCATATTTGCAGATGCTGGACCCTGTGCACAACCAAGCACTTCGTGTATGTCTGGGAGCTTTCCGCACATCTCCTGCGGAAAGCCTGTACGTGGAGTCTGCTGAGCCATCTCTATACTACCGTAGAGATAAATTAGCACTACAATACGCACTTAAGCTCAAAACAAATCCCAATAATCCTACCTTTCAAGACGTATTCCATCCAAAGTTTACAACACTATTTGAAAACAAACCAAAGACAACACCTACCTTTGGAATTCGAGTCAATAACCTTTTGACAAGATACAATATCAATTTCAACGATATACGAACCTGGCATCTTCCAGAAATCCCACCATGGGAAATCGAATCTCCAAAAGTTCTGTTAGAACTAGCAACTTACAACAAATCTGACACAGACCCATCACAATTTATAGAACTTAAACATACTATTCACAATCAACACCCCAACCATTTCTCTATATATACCGATGGCTCAAAGGACTCCCACAGGGTGGCTGCTGCGGCGGTGGCTGGTGAACACCAGTGCAGCAGCCGCCTCCCGGACCAATGCTCTATATACACCGCGGAAGCGGTGGCTCTAGTGATGGCACTTGAATATGTAGAGCAATCGCTACATGACAGCTTTATCATATACTCAGATTCCCTATCATGTATAGAAGCCATAGAACATCAAAAATATGAACATCCCTTGATACAGGATATATTGATAAAATGTCATTATTTAATATGCAATGGAAAGGCGGTAGTGTTCTGCTGGATCCCTAGCCATATAGGCATAGAGGGCAACAGTCTAGCAGACACTGCCGCCAAAGAGGCTCTGAATGGCGACGTCCTTCCAGTCCAGATTCCATACTCGGACTTGAAGCCGTACATCCAACATGAAATTACTAGAAATTGGCAGTCGTTCTGGGACGAGCAATCCTCCAACAAATTGCAACGGCTTCAGCCTACTGTGGGTACCAAACGGCCAAGAATCCGCGGTAGGCGGAGGGACGTTGTCATTCAGAGACTCCGAATTGGACATACGTACCTTACCCATTGCTATCTCCTCAAAGGCGAACCACCTCCCGAATGTGTTCCCTGTCAGGAACCCCTGACTGTGGAGCACATTCTGTTGAGGTGTGTTGACTTTCAACAAACAAGGGATCAATATTACAGAGCAGAAATATGAAAGAACTATTTAATAATATACCACAGCAACAGATTTTAGATTATTTATCTGCAATAAATCTAGTCAAGTGCATATGATATATCTAATCAACGTTTACAGCCAAACAGTGCAAAAGATTTTAGATCATTTATCTACAATAAATCTAGTCAAATGTATATGATATATTCAACGTTTACTGCCAAACAGTGCATTTTGCTGTAATTATTAATCTCAAAAGCTTGGTTTTAAAAACCAACTCATGGTTTTATATTCTGACAATTTCTTGTCTTGATCGTTTCACCATTCTTCACTTACATGATTTAATGACGATCTGCTCAATGATATTACTTGATATCCTCAGGGTTTTATTGATCTATGGGATTCCACAAAGACTGCATTCATGGTTATATTCATATCACATGTATTGATTTTCAGGGTTTTAATATTGACTAATATTGACCAATATGGCACGATATAGCCTTCCAGGCTGAAAGTGCCGTTAAGCCCCAATCAAATCAAATCAAATCACGGGTGAGGTCAGCATATAAGTCCATAATATAGGATAGGCTTGAACGGGACCTTTCAGCATATAAGGGTATTTTGTGCCATGCTAATAAATGTCAAGCAACATGATGAAAGTGAAATTTGGAATCAAATTGTTGTTGCTAACGCCATGAGAGTCAGTAGTAAAGAGACCGATGGCTTCGTTTTCATATCAGACGGATACCGTTTTTAACATATGGAAATGTTTTCTGTTAATTGCATCGTTATTGTAAATGACACACAGGGGATAACAATCTACTGATGAAGTTTTTTTAATACATCCGTATGATATTGTTGAAATCTTGCTCAATTTGGGTCGGGCCGCAATTGAAATGTATAATTAACAAAGAAAACCTAATCGTTAGCAGAGCGTGGTTCCGATCCACGGACCTCTGGGTTATGGGCCCAGCACGCTTCCACTGCGCCACTCTGCTCCAACTGCCAAGTCAACATACCATTCTGAACCAGTCAGTGCAACCATGGATGACGTAATCAAGTGAAATACTCAAATGGTGTTGGCCACGTATTCAAGTAGAGGCAAAAATTCAATGTGACTAATATCGCAAATTACTTTGAGCGACGGGCATGCGAAGCGTATGAATGTTGCAAAAGAAGAGCAAAATGCCAGTGCTCCGGGTGAGGCTCGAACTCACAACCTCCGCATCTCTCGCAGCGAGCCAGACCCGCGCCAAAACGGGTTAGAAATACTGTCTATAAGTACGGCGCGCTAACCGATTGTGCCACCGGGGCTGACCTGCGATTGACGATAAAGAAGGCTAAGCAACTCACGCGTGGGGTCAAAATATCGTTTGTATGCGATCTGGTTGGATCCAGATAACACTTTCTGTATCATAAGAGTCAAGTATTATTCAGTGTTTTTGTTTTATGCAATCGTTTGGAACCCTGTCAATGCCGATTAGTTTCCAGACTTCTAAAAAATTGACATCTTTTCTTGATAAATTGTTCAGTTTGGTTTAGATCGCATTTGAAATGGATATTTAAAAACAATATTTAGCAGAGCGTGGTTTCGATCCACGGACCTCTGGGTTATGGGCCCAGCACGCTTCCACTGCGCCACTCTGCTCCAACTTCCAAGTCAACATACAATTCTGAACCAGTCAGTGCAACCATGGATGACGTAATCAAGTGAAATACTCAAATGGTGTTGGCCACGCCTTCAAGTGGAGGGAAAAATTCAATGTGACTAATATCGCAAATTACTTTGAGCGACGGGCATACGAAGCGTATGAATGTTACAAAAGAAGAGCAAAATGCCAGTGCTCCGGGTGAGGCTCGAACTCACAACCTCCGCATCTCTCGCAGCGAGCCAGAACCGCGCCAAAGCGGGCTGGAAATACTGTCTATAAGTACGGCGCGCTAACCGATTGTGCCACCGGGGCTGACCTGCGATTGCCGATCAAGAAGGCTAAGCAACTCACGCGTGGGGTCAAAATATCGTTTGTATGCGATCTGGTTGGATCCAGATAACACTTTCTGTATCATAAGAGTTAGGTATTATTCAGTGTTTTTGTTTAATACAATCGTTTGGAACCCTGTCAATGCCGATTAGTTTCCAGATTTCTAAAAAAATTACTTCTATTCTTGATAAATTGTTCAGTTTGGTTTAGATCGCATTTGAAATGGATATTTAAAAACAATATTTAGCAGAGCGTGGTTTCGATCAACGGACCTCTGGGTTATGGGCCCAGCACGCTTCCACTGCGCCACTCTGCTCCAACTGACACGTCAACATTCAATTCTGAACTAATCAGTTCGCCGCGGAGATCATCAGCAGCTCACAGGAGAGGTCAACATATATGTCCATAATATAGGATTGGCTTGAACGGGACCTTTCAGCATATAAGGGTATTTTGTGCCATGCTAATAAATGTCAAGCAACATGATGAGAGTCAAATTAGGAATCCAATTGCTGTTGCTAACACCATGAGAGTCAGTAGTCAAGAGACCGATGGCTGGCTTTTCATATTAGACGGATACCGCTTTTAAGATGTGGCAATGTTTTCTGTTAAATGCATCGTTCTTATACATGACACACAAGGGATAACAATATACTCATGCAGTTTTTTTATACATTTGTATGATATTGTTGAAATCTTGCTCAATTTGGGTCGGGCCGCAATTGAAATGTATAATTAACAAAGAAGAATAAATCGTTAGCAGAGCGTGGTTTCGATCCACGGACCTCTGGGTTATGGGCCCAGCACGCTTCCACTGCGCCACTCTGCTCCAACTGCCAAGTCAACATACAATTCTGAACCAATTAGTTACCGGGTAAATTTCTTAGCAACTCAGGGGTGAGGTCAACATGTGTGTCAATAGGATGGAATTGGCTTTAATAAGGGAATTTCGTGCCATGCTAATAAATGTCAAACAACATGATGAGAGTCAAATTAGGAATCAAATTGTTGTTGCTAACACCATGAGAGTCGGTAGTTAAGAGACCGATGGCTGGCTTTCCATATCAGACGGATACCGCTTTTAACATGTGGAAATGTTTGCTGTTAAATGCATCGTTATTATACATAATAGACAGAGGATACCAATCTACTGACAAAGTTTTTTAATACATCCGTATGATATTGTTGATATCTTGCTCAATTTGGGTCGGGCTGGAATTGAAATGTTTAATTAACAAAGAAAAAAAAGTTCGTTAGCAGAGCGTGGTTTCGATCCACGGACCTCTGGGTTATGGGCCCAGCACGCTTCCACTGCGCCACTCTGCTCGAACTGCCACGTCAACATTCAATTCTGAACTAATCAATTCACCGCGAAGATCATCAGCAGCTCACAGGTGAGGTCAACGTATAAGTCCATAAAATTAAATAGGATTGGCTTGAACGGGACCTTTCAGCATAGAAGTGTATTTTGTCCCATGCTAATAAATGTCAAGCAACATGATGAAGGTGAAATTTGGAATCAAATTGTTGTTGCTAATGCCATGAGAGTCAGTAGTAAAGAGACCGATGGCTTCGTTTTCATATCAGTCGGATACCGCTTTTAACATGTGGAAATGTTTTCTGTCAATTGCATCGCTATCATACATGACACGCAGGGGATAACAATCTACTGATCAAGTTTTTTTAATACATCCGTATGATATTGTTGGTATGTTGCTCAATTTGGGTCGGGCTGCAATTGAAATGTATAATTAACAAAGAAAAAAAAGTTCGTTAGCAGAGCGTGGTTTCGATCCACGGACCTCTGGGTTATGGGCCCAGCACGCTTCCACTGCGCCACTCTGCTCCAACTGCCACGTCAACATTCAATTCTGAACTAATCAGTTCACCGCTGAGTTAATCAGTAGCTCACGGGTGAGGTCAACATATATGTCCATAGGATAAGATTGGCTCGAACCTCTCGGCATATAAGGGTATTTCCTGCCATGCTAATATATCCTTCGCTTATACGCTTCCACCGCGCCACTCTGCTCCAACCACCGAGTCAACATCCAATTTTGAACCAGTCAGTGGACCCTTGAATGACGTAATCAAGTGAAAGACGAGCGGACCACAGCATCAATCCGGTGATCTGAGTCGAGAAACGGAGCGCCACCTAGCGAATAGAAGCTAGACACACCAGATTTTACCGCTTGGTACACTGGTGATCGATCGAGTCCCCGGCCCCGTTAATGTATGTGCCCGTTGTCAAGCATTTGAAAGAACCCAACGCCATTTCCATTTTCTGACCAATATCATATCGGCGTTTCCTCGGCTACGGGTCGTCGTTTGTTTAGAATACACCTGATGGGCAGTCCTTAGCCACATAACCGGTGCGCTGCCTCTGGGGCCCGGGCCGGGGGGGTACTTAATACATTGCTGTGGGCGGGGGCGGGGGGGGGGGGGGGTCGGCGGTAAAGCCCCCTCTTTTCACCGCCAAAATCTGCTCGGCAGGGGGATTTTTTCGCGACAATGAATGCTCTATGAAGGCAGATTTTCAGAGCCCCCCTCTTCAAATATCTTCTCTATAGGGGTATCTTTTCATCACAAATGTCCACTCTATAGGGGTATCTTTTTCATCACAAATGCCCGCTCTATGGGGGTATCTTTTTCATCACAAATATCCGCTCTCTCAGGCTTCAACGGCCACCCGCGGAACCCCCTCCCCTCCCCCCCCCCCCCCACACCATCTTTGTCTTACAGTGCCCCCCGGTATTTGGGTACTGGCGTCACTCGATGGCGCCGCGACCTTTAGAAAAGCTTGGTTTGTATCGACTCTCCCCCAATCAATGAACTTGCCGCGCCGAACGTGTCCTTCACTAGACGTGTAATGACGTCAGCAGTCAAAGCGATGCCCCCACACCCAACCCGTCATCCCCACTCGCCCCCAACCCCACAGCTTCCAGTCCATAAAGGGATGATACCAGAAGGGGCTAATACCAGAGTTGTGATACTAGCGTTTGCACTGAAACGCAGAGAACGTATCGAATACATAGTATTTCTGACCCTCGTAAACATTTCTTACAAGCATCAACTCTCTTGCTGTTATACTTTGCGTTAAGGGGTTGTGTGCCCTTTAGGGGTTAGGTGGGTAGGGGATAGAAGAAACCTATGGTCCAGGTCAAAGAACCGAATGAAGCCTCACTGACACAACACTTATAGGCATGAACAATCAGTTAAATTATGATGCTCCAATGTAATTGCTGTGATTAATTTGACACAATTAACTTGACCCAATTCGAAAATACACTGAAACCGATGTCTCGTGCATATCGATCGTCGAAGCCAGTCTATAACAAAACAAAAGCGAGCAACAACTGGCATCTACCATATTCCATTATCGCCCATCTCCACGCCCTGTCCCGTTAATAACGTCCCAATACTCCATCATATATCCGTATTGGTTGCGGCGCTATGACTTTTTACATGTAAATGTTTCCTTTCTGTGACGTCGCGGAGTCCGATTTTTGCACATTCTGCAGCCTTATAAAGCGTCTAAGGTTAGTTATTCCAGCCGCCGGCCTCCAGGGGCCTGCAACGTCACACCGCGTAATCACGCAGCGGCGGTTCTACGGACGATCAGATGTGGCGGTTCTACGGACTGCCAGATGTGGCGGTTCTACGGACGGCCAGATGTGGCGGTTCTACGGACGGCCAGATGTGGCGGTTTTACGAACGACCAGATGTGGCGGTTCTACGGACGGCCAGATGTGGCGGTTCTACGGACGGCCAGATGTGGCGGTTCTACGGACGGCCAGATGTGGCGGTTCTACGGACGGCCAGATGTGGCGGTTCTACGGACGGCCAGATGTGGCGGTTCTACGGACGGCCAAATGTGGCGGTTCTACGGACGGCCAGATGCGGCGGTTCTACGGACGGCCAGATGCGGCGGTTCTACGGATGGCCAGATGTGGCGGTTTATATAAAGGATGTGATTAGTGCCCCCACGTATTGTTGCCAATCATTCATTTGTATGATATGATGCCACATGATCAAGCCTGACACAGAACCAAGAGGGAGGGAACCTGGGTCAGCTCTGTCGCACATGGCCCTTATGACCCGTGTTGTGTAGATTAGGCTATACGTCGATTTCCTAGGTATGTATGCATGTGGTGGCGGGTGGTGGAGTGGGGATGAAAGTGGGGAGGGTTTAGCCTCGGGGTTCGTTGAGATCAAATGCAAGGGGCTGTCATGTCACGTGACCGGATTCGCCTGACGCGGAATGGTGCCAGCCTTTGAAGAGCGCCGCCTGACGGCTGCGGGGGATGTTAGAGACAGATTTGCTAATGCTCATCGGGAGCGGAATAATACAGGAAACAAAATCGCGAGAGACAAAAGCGTACCGGGCGTGTGTGGGGAGCTATGGTGTTTTCCAAACCAAATGAACTGGTTTCTCACACTGCCACGACAACGTTCTACTGTTGTGCCATAATGGATTGTGACCTATTTTTTTTTACGGATAGGACGCGCGGTCTTATCCGCGTTTGTGCGGCGTTTGTGCGCGTTTGTGCGCGTTTATGGCGTTTGTGCGCACTTGAATCAGAAAATTTAAACTTACGCCTATATGTCATATGCAAACATTTGTTTAGGCTCATTTAGGAAATTATTACCTTTCCCTCTGACGTTTAACGGGTAGAGTTATTCGTTGTTCCTCTGTCATTGCTTAGGTATATATGTTGTCTATTCAAAATGGGTTCATGAAAACTATTCCTTTATTATATTTTATTCATTGTGAAATAAACTTTACGATAGTTATTGTTCTTTATTTCCTACATTTGCTGAAAGGAATGCATGGCAGTTGGAAAGACAGTAAATATAAGTAAAAAAAACGAAGCACACAAAACGGCAAAACAAAGCAAACAAAATGTGACATTAATCAATTACTTGAAATTTGTTGCGAAGTAAAAAGGCTTTGGTATTAAGCAATATTATAAAACTGTTAGCCAAGCAATATGTACACTTATGCAGATATAAGGGTAACATCATAACCATTTCAGGCTGTGTTAAATATGTATATTATTTTAAGAATATACATTTTTTTGTGGCAAAACAACGCCGAATGTTAAAATTCCATATCGAGAGGTGGAAAGGCTTCAGCTGAGCAGAGAGCTAACCCCTCTATGTGCGTGCTTTCTGTATATGTGTTTTGTTTTTGTTTAACAAGAACGCCGGTCATGTGACAACTGTCAGCGCCCCCGTTTTGTAATTCACTTCCGTCATGTAACCGGACGACTTCACGTCTAATAAAAAGCCATCCAGCCAACCACAGCGGGCTTTGCTTCTGTTTCCAAGAGAACGTAATATCCTCCCTTTCTCCCACCCCACCCAACGCGCCTGTTATTATTGAAAATTATTGGCAAAAAATCGATACGACAATCTTCATGGTCATGTCGCATAAAACATCTGGAGCCTAGTTCTCTTGCGATATCGATACTAGATTATTCCCTTGTGCTACTTCCATTACAATATAAAAGCTTGTCGGGACGCAGTATTTAATAGGGATATGGAAACCGTCATCAGTGTCGGCCATCCGCCAAGGCTTTGGTTACTATGTATAGAGGCTATAACATTTACAAACATTTAATTCATATGTCTATAAATATACCTCGAGCAACCAGGAACAGGAACTCGTTGCGAAGTAGGACATGGGATCTTTATCCTGAGACCACCCAGACATGGCCACAGCGGGGCGCGAACCATCGATCCACGTGCCGTTAGGCTCTCAGGTGGCCAGAGCACTCAAGGCGAGCGCTGTAACCCACTGAGTTATCGAGCCGGTCCCCCATTTTATCGCTGGAGGACGCTACGTCACTACCTCACGGGAGCCGGTGGTGGCAGTGGGGTGGGGGGGGGATCAACCGCCGCAGCGCCACCTACAATGGGCGAAAATAGGGCAATGTAAACATTCGTCTGGCGTTGTCAGAAACTTCAAGCGAGCTGATGCTTCTTAGGCGTATTATTATATTATAGTGAGTACAAGGGAGGAAAGGACAATAAAACCTATTTAGCCAAACACTCTTGTTTCTAATATTTAACACGTTTCGCGAAGTTATATCCAATTTCCTTACGAAAAACATAGATCGAAGCGTTGACCACCATTGCCGCCATTATCGTCAAAATGGTCAAACTTTAGCGACATTTGAGGCCATCGTTCTTTTTAACCATTAAAGCGATATCGATGACTCCGGCAATTATTACAAATGGATATCTATTTTCTAAAATGTCAAACCCGCTCAACTCCTCTCCAACATTTACTATTTCACCGCCCTTCAAACGTAGGCCCCATCAGCCTGATCGTGCCATGTAATAACCAATAGGTTCAGAAGTTTGGGGGGCCCCAAGCCAAGGCTGGTGGGCGGGATTTTTGAAATTCCTGTAACTTTTCAACAACTTTTGCCTAATTCAGACTCCTTGAGATAGCTAGGATTTATTCACAATCATATCAGTCACTGGTAAAAAGTAGTAATTTATTATAGTTATAGATTAATATATTATTGTTAGATCTATTATTTATTTCAAACAAATTACAGAGCAACTTGTATGAATTTTATTGTCGTATAAGTAAATATTGTGCCAATAATGCCAAAGTAATATTCTTTAGGTCAATTTTTTTGCTGCAAGGACTGATTGTTTTGGGCTATATGTTAATAATAACAATATTTTTTTTTAGTAGTAGGTCTATGTTTGGGTAGGGGCTCCAACGCTGAAATCGGCCCTCCTATCCAGATTTTGTGGAACCGCCCCAGATATATTTACATACTGGTACATCTTTAAACTCAAAGTATAAAATCACTCTAAAAACATCATGCAAGCTTATTTTATTGATATATGTAATGGGTATTCCAGCAAAAATTTAATACTACTTTATAAGATGCAGGGTATTACATGTATATGGTATATTTTTATAAGCAACTCGGTGGGTGAAATTTCGGTCAGGTAGTTACTTGATATGACAACTAAAAATTCTATTGTTTCAAATTTAAATGATAATGAGTACTGATACTGTTGATTTACAAGGCTTATATGTAAAGCAAAGGGGGACAGTGAAAAATGTAATGTTATTTCTTCAAATTTCATGCATATATATCATGTACCAGAAATGCTAGCAAGCAGCGCTGGTAAAAAAGAATTCTGGCTGCTACTCTCATAAAACACCATGCAGTTATTCTTAAATTCACAATATGGTCTAATTAGTTGTCTAGCATTATAGAACTGCCTATATAGATCTATATGCCACACCATACACAGCAAGTGATTGGAGCAGGCCGGGTTGCCTTAAATATTAAAATTTTCCTGAGATTTCTGCATTCTACAATTTTGTTACACTGACAATGTTACAGATATTTGTATTAGTTATAGCTATAGTCCCTTTTTTCAGGATTTTGTGGAGAATGTCTTCAGTAATATCAGTTGCCAGCTCTTCTGCAAGGATGCCAAGTAAAGCTTTGCTTTATTTGATATTTATTTCACATGACTCAGCTGAGTATGCTCTGGAATCCTGCCCCTGTTTTGCTGTGAAGGTTCATGAGGCCCATGTATCTTTTCCTGAAAAATTGGGGTTCAGATACCTGGTTCTCATTGCCAAGGCCTCATTGACCCCTGAGCTTTTGTCCCTTTTGGCCCCCCAGTGGATCCAGGTGGAAAGCAGTGCAGATTTGTGTGTCAGTGATTTTTTCTAGATGCATCTAAATATTTATTAAATTGCATGTTGTTTGGTACAAGTCTTCTAGTGTACATACCAATGCTTTCAATATATATATATGAAGCAGGTGTGGGCTGCTTATTTTTCGTATGTCACAGTAATCTGCAAACAACCCGTTTCGGTGAATGGTCAGTGGCAAATGCCATTTATTCAATAATAATAAAATTGACAAAATATACAATAATACAATATTACATAGGTATCAAGTTATATAATTGCTACATTGGAATATGTGGGTAAGGAATATCCAAGTTTATAGTCTTTAATATATAGGGAGAAACAAAAGCTTACCTGCAAACAACCCGTTTCGGTGAATGGTCAGTGGCAAATGCACAGATTTAAGTTAGGGCATTTGCCATGACAACTTTGCAATGGCCAATACCAGCCAATCAGAGGGTTGTAAAGCCTGAGTTAATCAAACCAAGCACGAGATGACAAACCGAATACGAGACAATCAAGGTAAGTGATGTATGGACGGCTATTGTTATAATTATTGTGATTAAGTTGGTATAAACTGATTTTCACACGGTTACATACTCCCCTTGGTTTAAAAAATGTCGTCCCTTGACATTTAAATAAAATATTGTTACTGTTACAATGCAGGAACCATATCACACTGGTAATTATATGAAAATCAGGTTACTATAAAACAAGTTCATGTCTTCTCTTCATATTGTTATTATGAAGGCGTATATACAACATGTTGCCACATCTGACATAAACTTTACAAAATGTTCTACATCATCATTTAAATATACATACTATATCAATTGAGACTATTTGTCTCTATCTACATACCATTAGATACATACACCACTTTCACACAACACTTACATAATTAATGAGCATTATACAATAAATTTTATATGCTCTCTTTTACACAATAGTATGATAAGAAAGTCGTCGTGTATCTCACACATGTATCATATAATTTATATATAGCTATACATTCCTGTTATTCATACATCATGGATTTGACCTGTTTTCGAGCGAGACGTTAGGCCCGACAGCACGTTTGTAACACCAAAAAAAATTCTAACCCAACTATCATTATATACAGGTTGGCTAGTTGAGGTGACATACTGTCCATGATCCATCCACGCTGGACGCTTTCGCATCCGCGTCGACCGCCTGGGGCGCTCTGGAGTTACAGGGCTATGAGGCAGGGCTAATGGGTCCTGCTCACTACACCGCGGGCTAACTACTAGCGGTGCAGGGGATAATGTGTCCTGCTCACTACACCGCGGGCTAACTACTAGCCGTGCAGGGGATAATGTGTCCTGCTCACTACACCGCGGGCTAACTACTAGCCGTGCAGGGGATAATGTGTCCTGCTCACTACACCGCGGGCTAACCACAAGTGGTGCGGGGGATAATGCGTTCTGCTCACTACACCGCGGGCTAACTACTAGCCGTGCAGGGGATAATGTGTCCTGCTCACTACACCGCGGGCTAACTACTAGCCGTGCAGGGGATAATGTGTCCTGCTCACTACACCGCGGGCTAACTACTAGCCGTGCAGGGGATAATGTGTCCTGCTCACTACACCGCGGGCTAACTACTAGCCGTGCAGGGGATAATGTGTCCTGCTCACTACACCGCGGGCTAACCACAAGTGGTGCGGGGGATAATGCGTTCTGCTCACTACACCGCGGGCTAACTACTAGCCGTGCAGGGGATAATGTGTCCTGCTCACTACACCGCGGGCTAACCACAAGTGGTGCGGGGGATAATGCGTTCTGCTCACTACACCGCGGGCTAACTACTAGCCGTGCAGGGGATAATGTGTCCTGCTCACTACACCGCGGGCTAACCACAAGCGGTGCAGGGGATAATGTGTCCTGCTCACTACACCGCGGGCTAACTACTAGCGGTGCAGGGGATAATGTGTCCTGCTCACTACACCGCGGGCTAACTACTAGCCGTGCAAGGGATAATGTGTCCTGCTCTCTACACAGTGGGCCAACTACTAGCCGTGCAGGGGATAATGCGTCCTGCTCTCTACACAGTGGGCCAACCACTAGCCGTGCGGGGGATAATGTGTCCTGCTCACTACACCGCGGGCTAACCACAAGTGGTGCGGGGGATAATGTGTCCTGCTCACTACACCGCGGGCTAACTACTAGCCGTGCAGGGGATAATGTGTCCTGCTCACTACACCGCGGGCTAACTACTAGCCGTGCAGGGGATAATGTGTCCTGCTCACTACACCGCGGGCTAACTACTAGCCGTGCAGGGGATAATGTGTCCTGCTCACTACACCGCGGGCTAACTACTAGCCGTGCGGGGGATAATGCGTCCTGCTCTCTACACAGTGGGCCAACCACTAGCCGTGCGGGGGATAATGTGTCCTGCTCACTACACCGCGGGCTAACCACAAGTGGTGCGGGGGATAATGCGTCCTGCTCACTACACCGCGGGCTAACTACTAGCGGTGCAGGGGATAATGTGTCCTGCTCACTACACCGCGGGCTAACTACTAGCCGTGCAGGGGATAATGTGTCCTGCTCACTACACCGCGGGCTAACCACAAGTGGTGCGGGGGATAATGCGTTCTGCTCACTACACCGCGGGCTAACTACTAGCCGTGCAGGGGATAATGTGTCCTGCTCACTACACCGCGGGCTAACTACTAGCGGTGCAGGGGATAATGTGTCCTGCTCACTACACCGCGGGCTAACTACTAGCCGTGCAGGGGATAATGTGTCCTGCTCACTACACCGCGGGCTAACTACTAGCCGTGCAGGGGATAATGTGTCCTGCTCACTACACCGCGGGCTAACTACTAGCCGTGCAGGGGATAATGTGTCCTGCTCACTACACCGCGGGCTAACTACTAGCCGTGCAGGGGATAATGTGTCCTGCTCACTACACCGCGGGCTAACTACTAGCCGTGCAGGGGATAATGTGTCCTGCTCACTACACCGCGGGCTAACTACTAGCCGTGCAGGGGATAATGTGTCCTGCTCACTACACCGCGGGCTAACTACTAGCCGTGCGGGGGATAATGCGTCCTGCTCTCTACACAGTGGGCCAACCACTAGCCGTGCGGGGGATAATGTGTCCTGCTCACTACACCGCGGGCTAACTACTAGCGGTGCAGGGGATAATGTGTCCTGCTCACTACACCGCGGGCTAACTACTAGCCGTGCAGGGGATAATGTGTCCTGCTCACTACACCGCGGGCTAACCACAAGTGGTGCGGGGGATAATGCGTTCTGCTCACTACACCGCGGGCTAACTACTAGCCGTGCAGGGGATAATGTGTCCTGCTCACTACACCGCGGGCTAACTACTAGCGGTGCAGGGGATAATGTGTCCTGCTCACTACACCGCGGGCTAACTACTAGCCGTGCGGGGGATAATGCGTCCTGCTCTCTACACCGCGGGCTAACTACTAGCCGTGCAGGGGATAATGTGTCCTGCTCACTACACCGCGGGCTAACTACTAGCCGTGCAGGGGATAATGCGTCCTGCTCTCTACACAGTGGGCCAACCACTAGCCGTGCGGGGGATAATGTGTCCTGCTCACTACACCGCGGGCTAACCACAAGTGGTGCGGGGGATAGTGCATCCTGCTCACTACACCGCGGGCTAACTACTAGCCGTGCAGGGGATAATGTGTCCTGCTCACTACACCGCGGGCTAACTACTAGCCGTGCAGGGGATAATGTGTCCTGCTCACTACACCGCGGGCTAACCACAAGTGGTGCGGGGGATAATGCGTTCTGCTCACTACACCGCGGGCTAACTACTAGCCGTGCAGGGGATAATGTGTCCTGCTCACTACACCGCGGGCTAACTACTAGCGGTGCAGGGGATAATGTGTCCTGCTCACTACACCGCGGGCTAACCACAAGTGGTGCGGGGGATAGTGCATCCTGCTCACTACACCGCGGGCTAACCACAAGTGGTGCAGGGGATAATGCGTCCTGCTCACTACACCGCGGGCTAACTACTAGCCGTGCAGGGGATAATGTGTCCTGCTCACTACACCGCGGGCTAACCACAAGTGGTGCGGGGGATAATGTGTCCTGCTCACTACACCGCGGGCTAACTACTAGCCGTGCAGGGGATAATGTGTTCTGCTCACTACACCGCGGGCTAACCACAAGTGGTGCGGGGGATAATGTGTCCTGCTCACTACACCGCGGGCTAACCACAAGTGGTGCGGGGGATAATGCGTTCTGCTCACTACACCGCGGGCTAACTACTAGCCGTGCAGGGGATAATGTGTCCTGCTCACTACACCGCGGGCTAACCACAAGTGGTGCGGGGGATAATGTGTCCTGCTCACTACACCGCGGGCTAACTACTAGCCGTGCAAGGGATAATGTGTCCTGCTCACTACACCGCGGGCTAACCACAAGTGGTGCGGGGGATAATGCGTTCTGCTCACTACACCGCGGGCTAACCACAAGTGGTGCGGGGGACAGTGCGTCCTGTTCTCTACACAGTGGGCCAACCACTAGCGGTGCAGGGAATAATGCGTCCTGCTCACTACACCGCGGGCTAACCACAAGTGGTGCGGGGGACAGTGCGTCCTGTTCTCTACACAGTGGGCCAACCACTAGCGGTGCAGGGAATAATGCGTTCTGCTCACTACACCGCGGGCTAACCACAAGTGGTGCGGGGGTAATGCGTCCTGCTCACTACACCGCGGGCTAACCACAAGTGGTGCGGGGGATAGTGAGTCCTGTTCTCTACACAGTGGGTCAACCACTAGCGGTGCAGGGAATAATGCGTCCTGCTCACTTCACCGTGGGCTAACTACTAGCGGTGCGGGGGTTAACGCGTCCTGCTCTGAGGCAAGACACTCATGGGGATCGTCACTGTTAGGTGGGGTACTACACAAATCATGCGACTCTGCGACTTGGGGGGGTATCACAGGAGTGTCATCCACTGTCGATAAGACGTGGCCTGCATGTGGGGAATCGGAAACAGACGGTATAGCGGATGGCGCCCCCGGTTCCACACAATTCAGAATGGCTTTTACCGCAGACTCTTTAGCGGGCGTAAAGTTATGCGGTGCTCTTGGCACGCGGACTCTACACGCCTCCATGGAATCAGAGTCGGACGTCAGAGATTCTTCGGATCGATAAGATTCGGTCTCTGTCTGTTTTCTAACACGTCTCGTTTTCTTTTCCCTTTTTGCAGTTAGTTCCTGTGATATGTCGTTGAACGGCAGTAACATGTTTCTGTGTAGGGTACGAACAGGCCCTATTGTGTCTTCTCTCTGTACACGATACACAGGTAAGTCTTTGACTTGTTCGATAAGAACATAAACGTCCTCGCATCATGTATTTGAGAGTTTATGGGGCCCTTTATGACCAACGACTCTGACAAGCACGCGATCGCCTTTCGAGAGGGTTCCCTCTCGGACTCTTACGTCATATCTAGCTTTATTCCGTCCTTGTGACTTAGTCACAGACGACAAAGCGAGGCGATACGCTTCTTGTAGCGTGTCTCTTAGGCCTTCCACATAGGTTTGGTACTCTACTCTTTCTTGTTCTACCTTATTCGGGGAGGCCAAAACCAAGTCTATAGGGAGACGTGGTTGCCTGCCGAACATAAGGAAAAACGGAGAAAACCCAGTACTGTCGTGTTTGGTACTATTGTAAGCGTGGGCAATTAAATTTATATGTTTCTTCCAGTTCTGCTTTTCTGTCGGGTTACATGTCCCCAACATATTGAGCAACGTTCGATTTAGTCTTTCACACTGGCCGTTTCCCAATGCGTGATAGGGCGTAGTGTGGCTCTTTTGTATTTTGGTCAGTTTACAAAGCTGTTTTATAATAGCTGATTCAAAGTTTCTGCCTTGGTCACTGTGGATCCGAGACGGAAAGCCGTACGGACATATGAAATTATTAAACAAGGCGTCAGCTGTTGTTTTGGCTGTTTGATTCTTCGTTGGTATTACGACGGCGTATTGCGTAAAATGGTCTGTTATAACCAGTAAGTTTGATACTCCGCCTTTCGACTCTTCGAGTGATAGATAGTCCATACAGACCAGTTCGAGGGGTTGGCACGTCTGTATAGATACGAGAGGAGCATTGTCGGGTAGGCGTTTTCGTCGTATACACCGGCCACAACGTTTGACATAGTTCTCTACGTCTTTGGTCATACCAGGCCAATAGAATCTTTCTCGCATGAGATCCAGGGTACGATCACGCCCCAAGTGGCCTAACTCGTCATGCAGGCCTTTTAGAGCTGTCTGACGAAGACTCTCAGGGAGCACATACTACGTCAGGTTATTACGTTGTCTGTACAGGACACCGTCCTTGAGAATAAATTGTGGGGATTGACGGAGAAGTGCACGCAGTTCGTCGCGGCAGTTTTCCGAGAGGTCAACGACATCACCTTTGAGGTGTTTTACACAATTGGAAATACAAGCGTCTTCCGACTGTCTCCGTAGCCAATCGTTAGTTGTCATTCCGGTTATTTTAGTGTTTGACAAAGGAACGTCTTCTAATTTGTGGTTTAAGCATAACGTATGTACCAGGGGTATAGCCTGCTGAGAGTTTGCGATAGCCGCAACAACATCAGAGTCTAATTCTGGCCTTGGAAGTCTAGATAACGCGTCGGCGTCGACATTAGACTTTCCGGATCTGTACGTGATACTGAAGTCGAAGGTGGCTAATTCGGCCAACCACCGGTGACCAGTCGCGTCTAGCTTAGCAGTTGTCAGTACGTACATTAGTTGAGAATTATCCGTCAGCACACTGAATTTCTGACCGTAGAGATAATCTCTAAACTTGTCACAAACGCTCCACTTGAGTGCTAAAAACTCTAGTTTGTGCGCCGGGTAGTTTCTTTCTGAACGCGAGAGACTTCGACTAGCATAAGCGATGACGCGCTGATGGCAGTCTTGTTGTTGGTACAACACGGCACCGAGTCCCTCTAGGGACGCATCGATGGTAACGACAAACGGGAGGCGGTAATCCGCATATCCGAGAACCGGGGAAGAGGTCAGGGCCCGAATGAGGCGGTCAAATGATTTTTGAGCGGATTCAGTCCACTGAAATTTTCGTGTGGATCGGTCAGTCCCAGCCTTACGCTTACCTTTGGAATCAACGTCTTTGAGCAGGTCGTACAGGGGTTTGGCCATTTTGGAGTAGTCTTTGACGAATCTCCGGTAGTACCCCGTGAAACCAAGGAATTTGCGCAAGTCTTTAACGTTAACGGGTATAGGCCAGTCCTGGACAACACGGATCTTTTTCGGATCTGTCATTATCCCGTCTGCGGATATTATATGCCCCAGGTAAGTTACACTCTCCTGAAACAGGTGGCACTTTGATGGTCGCAAGCGCAGACCATGTTGTCTCAGACGCTCAAAGATGTTTTTTAAGCGTTTTAGTTGTTCGTCATAAGTTTTTGAGAAAACGATAATGTCGTCTAAGTAAATGAGGCATTCTGTCAAGTTTAGGTCACCCATACAGCGCTCCATTAGGCGCTGAAACGTACTGGGAGCATTGGTTAACCCAAATGCTAGGCGATTAAACTCGGAGAAGCCAAGGGGTCCGACTGTAAAAGCAGTCTTAGCTTTTGCCTCTTCACTTAATGGAACCTGATAGTATCCAGAACGTAAGTCAAGGACAGAAAATCACTTTGAACCTGCCAGAGCGTCGAAGGCTTCCTCCGCTCGGGGCAAAGATTTTGCATTTTTGACTGTTCGTTCGTTTAATTTGCGATGGTCAATGCAGAAACGTAGTAATCGGTCCTTCTTTCGGACCAGAACCACCGGGGACGCGTACGGACTCTCACTCAGGCGGATGACGCCAAGGCCTAGGAGGCCCTTTAAATGAGTCCGTACCTCGTCGTACATGTTGGGTGGTATTCGTCTGTGACGTTCTTTAAACGGTTTGTTGTCGGTTAGTTGAATGTCGTGTTTCACGGTGTCTGTGCAACCTAACTCTTGGTCATTTATGGCGAATGTGGATCTGTGTTTACTTAACAAAGACTGGGCTTCTTCTCGTTGACCGTCGGTCAGCAATGAGTCACTTAACTTAAATTCTCTGAGAAAGTCTTCAGTCACATCAAGTTGGTTTATGTGCTGTTGTGATTGTACATTACTGATTGCGGTGGTTTGACTGCGGGTAGTTTCCTACACCGGTGACATTTCCTTTAACACACATAATTGTGTTTTAGCAGGAATATTGATTGTTTTAGTTGTCAGGTTGTGAATTTGCACGGCGATTCGGGAACTGGAGCTTGAACTGCTCGATAGAAATGGTAACGAGGGGACAATGCGCAGACCATTTGGGAGTGTGGAAAATTCGCCTTCATCGGTCATAGTTAAGACTTTTCCAACAGGCCCAGCACGGCTGGATCCGTGAACAATGGTCTGGGCATTGGGAAGAACAGAAACCTGGTTGAAACTCTTGATTATACCAAGCTTACCATCGTCAGAGACGGTGGTCTGGCAAGCTGCAATTGAGTTTACAGCGCTCTTCCATACTTGGTCAACACATGCCTTCACATTTGGGATTAGCTCTTTTAGTACGTTGCTTCCAATTAGCAGTGGGACACGTGCCCGATAAGGTGTGTCTGGCACCACTAGTACAGGAGTAACAATCACTTGAGCTTTTCCATATACATGTTCTGGTATGGTTATATCCAAATCGATTACACCAATTATGTTCAATTTATGACCAGATCCCACTTCAACGTGCAGGAAAGAGTCTAATGACTCGATTTCCAGTGAAGCATCCTTAACAAAAGACTCAGTAAAAATACTGATTTGGGACCCAGAATCTAAAAGAGCGGTCACGTGGTGTGTACCGATCTGAATTTGCACCTCATTGGCACATCCTATCAATTTGGCCTTCCTGGGTCTGGTGGGCTCGCGACTATTGGGGCATCCGTCTGTGATCACAGACGCCTGCGTGTTTAAATGGAGTGGATGTCCTTTGACGTGGGTTTTAGCGTGACATTTAGCCACCTCATGTCCCGGGCGACCGCATCGGCTACAGTAAACCGATTTGCGTCGGGACAGGGGAAAATCACGCTTGGGCGGAACCGCACGTTTCTCAAGACCCGCAACCCTATTGTTTAGATTAGACATCGACTGTTCGATGTTTGCTACTTTGGACAGAAGCAAATCTAATTTGTCGGGAGGAGTGTTCTGCATGGTTTGCTGGGGATGGCTGTGTAGGGGTTTTGAAGTTATTAATTCCTGTTCTACCGTTCAGACGGCTTTAAACAACTCCTCAAAATTGTCCCCATCATCAAATTTATGCCTAGAGGCAAGCCTCAACCGATCATCCCTGAGCCCTGTCCAGAAGACACTACGCAGCATGTGATTGTAGGTATCAATCGTCATACTGCTTGACTCAATTTGTTTTATTTGGCATAAGATGTTCTCCAGTCTGCAAGACCAGACTGGCACTGTCTCACCCGGCTGTTGCTTGGCCCCATAAAAGTTTTTATACAATTGTTGCAGGGATAATATGTTTCCAAAGACCAAGTCAAATTTTAGGGATATCTGATCAAAAGTAGCGGTTGGACCAAGATATTGGAGCATTGCGGCCGCTGTCCCTCGCACTGATCGCCTTATAGCATGGAGAGGGCTCTGACCTTCGCGACCCTCATTGAGAAGACATTTCAGCTCATATTGCCACTGGGAGTACGTCAATTCCCCTTTGTTTCCGTCGCCAGAAAACAGTGGTAACTTAATATTACAGGCTGTGTCTGGAAGGGGTTGTGGTGGGGTGATAGATAGGCCATTAGAAGAAGGAAAGGATGTCGAAGATGGTTCTTCCTGACTGTGGCTAAACCTGTTAAATAACTCAGTTAACTCTTGAGGTCTGAGTTGACTTAACTTTTCTTCAAGTTCCTCCATTTCTATCACACTAAAGAGCAAGAACACAATACTGTTGCTATTTAGGTACAATTGATAATTATCAACACCCGTATGCTACTTATTTAAAAGAAGCTAGGATACACCTGTCTAGTAATATTTCAAGTCAATTCAAACCACATACCTTGATATCACATGACACCTCTATTGTTCTACGTTAAAGAACAAAACCTTTATTTACAAAAAGAACAGAAATGGCAACTAGTACCTTTCCTAGTCCAGCTACTATGTTAACTACGATGTGTTCAAAACGTGCGAAAGGCAACTGGTATTAAACACGTGACAAGAAATTCAAGTTGATCCGATTTTGCTAAATTTAAATCACAATTTATCTCATGCTCTATTGTCAGGAGGTAGACATGACAATAAAAGTAAAGATAAAGAGTCCGATATTTAATATTACTATGAGATAACAAAGTTAATTTATCAACCCTTATCGTGTTTGTTTTCTTAGAAGATGAACTCACTGAAGGGTGGTAGGCCGCTTGATTCTTGCTGTTCACTGTGTTGTCTCGCAGAATGATGTAAAGGACTGGATCACTAGTAGAGATGCGATGAGCTGCGGCCCAAGGGGTTGATTCGCATCAGCTGTTGTTGGGTCGGTCTGTGATGACGCTGGTAGACCGCTGTTCAGATGATCAGCTCTGACGAACAACCGGTGAAGGCATGTGACGTCCGATGAACTCAAGATGGCGTCACGGCAATTACCGATGGGTCTAATGTTGTCGGTTTCATCAGTTCTTTAATTTGGTCCAAAGGCTATAAGCGAGCCGAAATTTTCACCTGAGTGATATTTAGCGGTTAAATAAAAAGTCTGATCCTTGGTTGACCTTGGGAGTTCCAACTACTTTCTGCATTAAAGCATACTGGCAGCTGTCGGCCCAAAAGCGCTCGCCGGTCAACGGTGATGAGTTGTTCAATAAGACGGTGTGATAAACAGCGCCTAGACTTTTCGGGTAGTTCCATTAGAAAAGCCTTACGATAGCCCAGTTTCACCTGAGCGAAAACTGTAGGCTAAAACATACAACTGTAGCAGTACCTGCGGACGGCAACGGCAAACCGTGGAAATGTCGCCGTTGAGTCAAATGTCCATTACAGGCAGCGAGCAGTCGGGAATGAGCCAAGCTGTCCGTATTTAACACAGGTGTGTGTTGTGACGCCAGTTTTTGGCGTCGTACACTCGCCGGCTGTTGGTCCCCGGGATGACCACTGTAGTGCCGGCTCTTCCAGATTAACAAAGTGACACCCTGTTCATGACGCCATTGAAGCAGGTGTGGGCTGCTTATTTTTCGTATGTCACAGTAATCTGCAAACAACCCGTTTCGGTGAATGGTCATGCAGTGGCAAATGCCATTTATTCAATAATGATAAAATTGACAAAATATACAATAATACAATATTACATAAGTATCAAGTTATATAACTGCTACATTGGAATATGTGGGTAAGGAATATCCAAGTTTATAGTCTTTAATATATAGGGAGAAACAAAAGCTTACCTGCAAACAACCCGTTTCGGTGAATGGTCAGTGGCAAATGCACAGATTTATGTTAGGGCATTTGCCACGACAACTTTGCAATGGCCAATACCAGCCAATCAGAGGGTTGTAAAGCCTGAGTTAATCAAACCAAGCACGAGATGACAAACCGAATACGAGACAATCAAGGTAAGTGATGTATGGACGGCTATTGTTATAATTATGGTGATCAAGTTGGTATAAACTGATTTTCAAACGGTTACATATATACCAACACTTTCTTGAGTCTAAACTATACCAATATATATTCCAACACTTCTATAGCCCAATTTAGATCAACAGTCAAATATATAAGAAGAATTGTATCCTATCATATATCAAGTTTATGCTTGATTGTTTAATAAGCAATTCTTACTGAGCAGAGTAGTCCATGGTGTCAGTAATTAGGGAACATTTATCAAACAGTCAACTGAAGCTAGTACAGCTAAGATATACATAAATTTGGCATATTCAGTTTGTAGATGGGAAGGACATCTGCCGGGCTGTACTCCTCAATGAATTAAAGTGTTTTGCTGTGTGAGCAGCTTTGATATATACCTGATTAGCAGGGCTGTTAGCAGGACTCTTTGGAGCATATGTTACACTGAAAGGACTTCCTTTTCCTGGTGTTCTCAGCATATTTGCAGGTTGGCTACAATTGTAAAGGATTATGACTTTTATAGTTAAAAAGCACATGGACTTTAACATAGCTATGGGGGATGTCTATCAATGCAGGTAAAAATGACAAGTTGCAGCCAGGAGCTGTGAAGTGAAGTTAATGGGCCATAATACATGCCAGTGGTGCATTCAAGCCATAAACTGCATATAATTCAGAAATAATGAATACAGCATCAGTCAGAATTCAATGTCACAACTTGCAAATAAAGATCACATTGAAAACAATTATACAATTTAGTTCCCGGGGGATGTTTTGAAGTGACAAAAACTATGTATTGTGCATTGTCCCACTGTTAATTGTCGAGTAACAGATATAAATTTAATGACATTAATTGTGTTTCCTATATCTTGCAAAATATAGAGACCATTATAGCATTACAGCAGTCCAATTTTTCCACTGAGGCCAGGATATGAGCCAGACTTTTTTTTTGCCAGCTAACATTTTAGCTGGTAAATAAATAAAGTATTTAGTATGCACACACAATATGGCACCAGCTGATCAGGTCACATTTTGAGCTTGCAAATTAAATATTTCTATAACTAAAAATAATTCTTGATATGATAAAATTGTGATTTTCTTCTAAACCTATGGACCAAAATGCCCTGTTTGGGTGGGTAAGCGATATCTGAATGCCTGCCAAACTGAAAATCTACCTGCCAAAATTGAAACTGCCTGCCTATTCGCTGATCCAGGCGGCTATTGATAACCCAGGTGGGATTTGAACCCACAATTGATATACAAGTCAACCAACCAAATGCAAAGAGCTTCATTCAACAGCAGCAATATTTATTTGTGGTTTTGCTAGGATACTAATTGTATACTAGATTTACCAGTACCAAGGCAAAGGTTAACTGGAAATATTGTTGCTTCTGTATGAATTCTATTTGGCTTACACCTAAGCCTAAGGGGCTAAGGCCAGTAAGGGGGCACTTGCACCAAGAATTTCATAATATTTTTTCTGTCAACTGGAAAAGTATGGCTAAAAACACCATACGGGCGGATAGGCTAGTACTATCCCTACCCTACGGCTACGCGTCTAGTCCTGGTCCCTATTGAATTTGACAGGTGTTGAGTCGACACTACGGTGAGCGATAATAGAGATTTAAGAACTAATAGCATTAAAACTAGATTATGTTTGACATTAACAACTTGCTGGTTCAACAGAAATAATAATGGTAAGCTTAACACATAGATCGATGATAAACTGTAGATTCCACTCAAACATACCGCTTCGCGCCACACGAGACCAAACAAATGTCTGAGAGAACTCGGCGCGAACCGCACGCCGACATCTTGCACACTGACGCAAATCGAGTTTTCGCGCTGCATATATCTTGCGGAATATAGAGGGCGCTGCGGCGGTTGATTCCCCGCCCCCCTGTGGTGGTGGCGTACATATGAATGTAAATAGAGGCAAGGATATTCTGCATTTCGCGCGGTGATACGCCGTTCGCAGCGCCATCTATGAGGTACCGTGTTAGAAATGTCAACATGTCGGCGAGAGGCTGGAAGACCGGCGGGCAGCTTCGTGCCACCAATTGATGCACAAATTGCCCAGTAAAGAAGCCAGCATCTGGATTTTGGGGATTTGCGAAGGACCAAGAGAGGTAAGCAAATGTTTGAAATTCTGTAACAGGTTATTCGCTTTCATGTTGGTGTAAACTTTGCCGGCAAGTGTCTGCTACCTGAGCGATAAAGAGAGATGTTACTCACTACGATGGCTAGCCTGACCGTCTGACGTAACCGATCCATTGTTCCAACCAGTTTCAGAGTAAGGGAACATAAAAATAAGTAATCACTATTAACTGATTGACCAATAAGCTTACTAGCTAATTATCACACTTCCTAATTGGTTTTCATTGGCAGATCCAATAGCGGGTGGGGCTACCAGGGCCAGGGAGTACACGGCGGTTGTGTACCCAGATCGACCAGGTGACAATGAATTAAAAAGAATAGCTCCCAGTATACATAGGCAGGGTGCTCCACACTTCACAGAGTAGCTAGACTAGCCTGAAAATCAGATGTTAATGTCGTGACAGTCTGATAGATCGACACTAACCTTCAGACTGTCAGGACATTAACATCTGATTTTCAGGCTAAGAGTAGACAGACAGATGGCCGCTGGGGCTTATGAAGTACTCTGTATAGGATGGGCGGATACATAATATAAATTAGCGATTTCCCAATCCACGGTTATTTAATATTAAGATTCCTAGTTCACGATTAATGAAAACCCTAGATCACGATGGTCGCTTATTTACTTCAATCCCCTTGCCCCATCCTCCCCCCCCCCCTCCTACCAGGGCAGACAGTGGAAACCCTAGATTTTTGAAAACATAATTAGGCCTAGATGGACTATTTTTTTCCTTTGGTATAGATATAATAATTACTTTTAGTCATAATCAGTATGGTGAGTCCTGGATACCCATAGTTCTGGATGGCAATCCATTTAATCCATTTTAAAGGTGGTGTAGCGGAAGGTTGTATAATATACGGACCACTGAATTACTGGTATCCTACATCCTTTGACTAAACTATATTAATTTGATAATTGTAACTTGTTATTTATCTTATATTTCAGGTAAATGGGTAATCAGTCTGCAGCGTGAGGATCTGCTGAAAAGGGACAGCGAGCGTCTTCACAAGAGCTGTGTGGTCTGCTCAAATTCGGCTTAAGGACACCATATTCATAAATATTCCTGAAGTAAAGCCTGAGATGACAGTGCCAACATTTTGGTGATGAATATAACTTGACATTGTCAGCATTAGTATTTCAAAGCATTCTATATTATATGAAGCATGTAAAAACAGATTTTATTGCATGAACTGTATTGTAAAATAAAACTAATGAATAAAAATAAAATAAAAATAATGAATATACTGACATTAACATTCCTATGTTAAGCAATCAATTATGTCTGATGTTGTGTGTCATATTTACAATGGATAATATAAATAATATAATATAAATGTATATAAATATGGATATAAATGGATCAATTGCTGTTTATTGTCATAACTTGATACTGTATTGTGCTGGCTATCTTTGGTAATTACACTGTATGTGCACATAACAATTTTTATCACCTGGACAAAATGTGACGTCATCATTGACATATAGTTCTGTCAAATGTTCCCACATGGTTATGTTCCAACAGCTTAATTAGAACTATGTGTTAGCATGCAAGAATAAATAGTTTAGACTAAGGCTCATTTAACAATGAGATGATATGTACAAGGCAATGTGTACTGTACATGACCTGACACTTCACTGTACTGAGACTGTACTTCTGTGTTTGAATGTTTGTGTCCTATACAGTTATTACAATATTCAATATTACAATATTGTCCTATTATAACTTAAAAACATCAAGTTATCTTCAATTGTCTGATTTTGTTCAAAAGTTTTGATTCTTTTTGGAAAATAAAGGCAATTCTGCATTATTCCAACAAATTCTTGTTTTACGTTGTTCAGCTGGGCAAACTTCAAAAGTGCGCAAAAAAATAAATTTCTTTGACTTTTTGCTATTTAAAAAAAAATATATATATATTGGCGGCCATCTTGAAAAATGGCGGCCATTTTGTCCTATTCCCATGAATTCTTATTTTGCGTTGTTCACCACGTAAAACTGCAAAAGTACAAATTCGTACAATAATATCTTAGAACTATTATTTTATAGACTTTCTTTGGTTAAATTGGCGGCCATTTTGAAATATCTGACCTGAGTCCATAGTCCAATTTTTCCGTACCTCAAACTCTACAAGTGTACCAACTTTGGTTCTTTTACCACCAGAGTACAATACATTGCAGGACCGCCGCGGGTACTAGTACATAACAAGAATAGCAAAGCCACCCCCCCCCCCGCCCACCCCTTCGCATCTCCCCCACCACCCCACCGCCACCAACCCTAAGAGAGAGGAGGTGATGAAGATGCACGACGGCCTCTCCGCCCCAATTTCTGCTCTACCAGATTTTACCGATCCCGGCTTTCCCGCCCCATCAAATACGGTCGCGCAAAATCACAATCAGAACGATATGTTACCCCCTCCCCCTCCCCCACCCCTGGCACCCGTCCCCCACCCCAGACCCCCGGTGCAGCTCGGTAACCCCACCAAAGAGAAACATTCTACAAAATCTCCACTCTACGAGGATAATGCAGCTATTGTTAAATTGACATAAACGTTTCTGTTGATACGATACCGAGCAGGATACGGCGCCACCATTCAACCACGTGCTTTTGTTTACATTCTAACACGGTATTTCATAGGTGGCGCCTCGGTTTGTTTTGTCACAATTGGCCCATAGGGGAAGTTTACAGTTGGGCATCCTATTATACACTATCCTTGATGGAGGCCAGCAGATATGGAGAGATTTCTGGTCCTTTAATTCTCCATGACATAAGGATCTCTCCTATGACACACCCGCAACAGCCTACAGCTACTGCTAATTGCCACAAACGCACCCCCCCCCCCCCCACCCCACACACACACACTCCCAGTACTAGGAGGTATAATTGTTTGTGAGGTATGATCAGAATAATTATGGGCAAATAAGGAACTCTTTTGCTCAATTTGCGAGATACAGTGCAGGCTACCTGGCTTGCAAAAGAGTAAGCGCGTGGCCGACGGACCATATATTCCATCAGTAAAACTTCATGCAAATGCATCTTGACCTCCACTCGCTAGGTGGCAGGTAAGTGCGGGGTGGTATAGCTCACGTCACTTGCAAATAAGCATCGACAATCTAAAATAATGAGACTGAATCAATCAAAAAACAGAAAAAAAACACCCACCGAGAACATATAGACATCGACGACGTAAAAGTTACCAATTGCGAATCGATTTAACCATCGACAAATGGAAACAAGCTTCGACAAATACAAACAGGCATCGACTAATGAAAAACAAGCATCGACAACTGAAAAACAAGCATTGACAAATGAAAAACAAGCATCGACAGATGAAACACAAGCATCGACAAATGAAAAACAAGCATCAATTAATGCATTTTGACACACAAAATAACAATGAACGAAGTCCCGTTTGGCATGCCATACAATTGATTATATTATTATATTATTTTATTCTATATTATATTGTATTTGTGTGATTATTAATTCTGCTGGACTCTGCTACTGACGAGCCCAGAGCTGACGAGCTTACCTTTATTAATGTTCCGATTAAATAGCTACATATGCGGAATTATCTGCGATCATTCTATTTGTTAAAAACTGGCGGTAACGGGTCAGCTAAGACGATTATGCGACAGCTCGATGCTCTCGTACTTCTCCGGAATTTCCGCTCACCTGGCGGGGAGCCAGCCTAGCATTTTGCCCTCGCACGCGGCAACAACAACAATTTTCAACGCTTGCAACAACGTTGACCTTCCATTACATTACATGGTTGATGGATATCCCGCCTCTTCAATTCTTCCATCTCCCTTTATTTCGCGTTTTCTGCCTGCATTTCGCTACCAGTACCACATCCCGTCCCGCTCTCTCTCTCTCTCTTCCCCCCCCCCCTCTCTCTCTCTCTCTCACTCTCTCTGTTTCCGTCTCTCTCCCTCTCTCTCTGTTTCCGTCCCTCTCCCCCTCTCTCTCTCTCTCTCTCTCTCTCTCTCTCCCGCTTTGTTTATTTGTATCGTACTACTCACCCCGTCCCACCCGAGCAAATGATATTTTCATCTCGAGTCTTATGCTTATGAGGACCCAAGATAGCAGGCTATGTCCACACTCGTGTGGAAAAAACGCATTTCATTTGTCGCAAATTGTAACGCGGTGGCAGATGCTGCAAAAAAATTAAAGGCAATTTTTCTTCAACGACCCGATGTCGCCATTCAACTCCGCAGTACTCGCATCAATAACCCCCCCCCCCCCCCCCTCCTCCGTGGAAGCTGCACAAATATTTATTCCATTTTTGTATACTTTGTCTAACGTATAGTGTGCATTTGAAATGAACGAAGTTAATCCACTCACCT